>VWZX01007597.1:1929971-2007520 GCA_013399015.1 Galbula dea
TCCTCCTTCTTGCCCTTTTTGAAGACTGGAGTGACATTTGCCTTCCTCCAATCCCCAGGAACCTCTCCTGTTCCCCAGGACTTATTAAAGATGATGGAGAGGGGCCTGGCAATGCCTTTTTCCAGCTCCCTCAGCACCTGTGGGTGCATCCCATCAGGACCCATGGATTTATGGATGTCCAGATGGCTTAGCTGCTCCCTAGCCCAGTCCTCCTCAACTAAGGAAAACTCCTCCAGTATCCTAACATCTTGTGGGGGCTCAGGGGTCTGAGGCTCCTGAGCACAGTCTCTAAGAGTATAGACAGAGACAAAGAAGGCATTCAGTAACTCCACCTTCTTTGTATCTTCTGTCACCAAGGCACCCACCTCATTCAGCAGGGGGCCTACATTGCCTCTAGTATTCGTTTTTTGGTCAATGTATTTGAAGAAGCCATTCCTATTGTCCTTGACCTCCCTTGCAGGGTTTAATTCCAGAGAGGCCTTCAGTTCAGCTCAGTTTGCAGGAACATGGACAGGCTGAAGGCACAACCCTCAGATGCAGAGTTGTTGTGATTGGTAGTGAGAGCTCAATGTCCAGAAGGACTTTGAGTGATGGATTAGAATTACAGAACCAAGGCTCTCTCCAGATGGCCACTCTTGGCCCATCAGAAAAATAATCAGAAAGGCTTTGGAAAGAGCAAGTCTTCTTTTGCAACATGTATAGCAAGTGGAGGCCTCTCAGGGAAGGTTTCCAGGAGCAGAGCCAATTCAGAAATAAAAGTCAACCAAAGGAAGATTTACACCTCCCTGGAGAAGATAGCTTATAAGATTTCAAGGTGGATTCTCAGACTCTGGCTGCTGAGCTACATTTCTCAGATTTTTCTCTTTAATTTTAATGAAGTGAACTAATGTTTGTGTTTACTTAAATGAAGACTAGTAATAACAGAAACAAATACCAAAGAAGCATCTTTCCTGAACATCAAGACCTGATTTCAGGGTTCCATTTCCAGCTACCCTCTCCTTCTGCTTTTTATTTTCAAAAGCTCATCCTGGTGAGGACACCCTGTGCTGGGTACCGTTTAAACTCCATAGCATTGAGGTTTTGCCCCAGAGAATTTTCAGTGTTTGGTTTGAGTAGGGAAATAAAAATGAAAAAAAAAATTAAGAAGAAGGGAGATAAATTAGAACTAGTACCCCTCTGAAGTCCAGTGTGCCAGTACAAATCATACCTGAGACCTAACTGGGCATACTGGGTATAAATACAACCCTCAGAGGGTTTTGTTTCCCATGAGCTGATACTTGCTTTTTTTCTCTAGATGTTCTCTCTTCTTTGTTCTTTCTGCACCCTTAGTCACCTTTTCTTTGCCTGTTGTCTTGGAGTGCCCCAATTACAACTTATTTCATTCACCAGTCACATGAGGAACTGGAAGAATGAGTGAATAAGTCTGTTAATCAGGCAAACACCTTTTTTTCACCCTTATCTTTGAGTAGATAGTAAATCTGATGTCAGGAAGAAAAGATTGCACACATCTGAAATGAAAGGAAATAAAAAAAGACACGGCAACATCTTTGTGCTTGAGACTTTTGAGACTTTATCTATTAAACATGAAATTAACTCAGAGCAATGATTTCTGCATTTGTAACTCTGGTAAATCAACAATCAGAAGATGTTACCTAGGAGCTGTATAAACAGCAAAGGCTTCCTACATACAGGCCATAGAATGCTTTAGGAAAGGCTCAGTGGACACTGTGAGTGATACTGCTGTGAAGCATTGTGTCAAGCCATATCTTTCTGGCAAAGCTTAGAAGGTTTTATTGGAAATCTCAAGCTGGGAATTTTCATTCAGGCTCAGAAGTCTGTTGTTAGAGGAGGAGCTGAGACCCAGGAGGCATCACTGTGTTGTATCACTGCTATCCTCTGAGAAACTGTTCTGGGTTTCAGTGTAAGAGGTCTCAGATCAATGCCTGGGGCTAAAACCCACACTCTAATCTAAATCACACTCTCCTTGTTGGAAGCCAGTACTTGCTAGATTGGTTGGATGCTAGATCTCAAGCTGGGGGTGGCAGTGATCAGTCTGTCTCTCTTTCCCTCGTGTTGTCACCCAGGACTGGATAGGCTCCAGCTCCAGCCCTTCCTTGGTGACTCCCTTTCCAAGATGAAAACCCTTAGACGCTCACTGTGTATGTGGAAACCTCTTGCACCCTTTTGCTCACTTTCACTGACCTTCTTTGGACCTGCTCCTCTTCTCCTAGAGAGATGGAGTGAGGATGCAGACCTGCACACTACTGCAGGCACAAGGTAGCCATGGGTCTGTATGGCCATGGCACCATGGCAGTCACTGTTTCATTCTACCTGTTTCTCTTAATACTCCCTAACATCTGATTTGCTTTTTTGGTTGCTGCTGCGCACAGGACTGACTTTTCCACACAACTATTATAGCCAGAAGATCTTGTTCTACAAGGAACAGCAACCTGATCTTTAACATTTTACATTTAATTTCTCCCATGTGCATTACCCTACACTTATTTACATGGACTTTCACCTGCCATCATGTCACTCAGCCTTGCAAACCCCTCTGCAATGGTTCACAGCCAGCCATCATCTTGCATCCTGAATAATCCAATAACATCCCCAACCTTATCTCTGTATTAAGCCCCTTTCCAGATCCCATCCAAATGTTTCCATCAAGGCTTTTGGCACAGACCTTCTGGAACCTGGAGAAGAGAAGGCTTCAGGGGGATCTCAAAGCAGCCTTTCAGTACCTAAAGGGGGATTATAAAATAGAGAGGGAGAGACTTTGCAGCTGGTCAGATTGCAACAGGACAAGGGGGAATGGTTTCAAGCTGAAGGAGGGGAGAGTTAGACTAGAAATCAGAAAAAAATTATTTGCTCAGGAGCGTGGTGAGGCACTGGCACAGGTTGCCCAGAGAGGCTGTGGATGCCCTATCTCTGGCAATGTTCAAGGCCAGGTTGGATGTGGCCCTGGGCAACCTGGTCTAGCGTGTGGCATCCTTGCCCATGACAGGGGGGTTGGAGCTAGACATCTTTAAGGTCCCTTCCAACCTGAGCCATTCTATGATTCTATGTTTCCATGAACTGTCCCGGTGAAAATCCACCATGAAAACAGACCATGTTTTCTACTCTCCAACTTCTAAGCAATTGTTTTTGATACAAAGACCTTCTCCCCCATGGTTTTACAGTTCCTCTAAGAGTGGTTTTTGTGGTCTTGAACAAAGACTTTGAAGAATTCGGTAGACTTAATCAATGGAATCTCTCTATGTATTGGCTGACTTCTTCAGATAAATAGGATTTAATTAATATAATTTTAATTGAATTTTAATGCTAGACCTCCCTTCACAAACATCATGTTGACTTTTCCACACTCCAACATATTTACCCATGTTTATTAATTATTCTCCTCATTACTGTTTCTACTGCTCTGCCCAAGCATAGACATCAGGATCACTGACCTCTAGTTCTTCCAAAATTGCCTTCAACAATGTATTTTCTGGTTAACACAATCAAAAAATGATGTTAATTTTGCCAACTACCAGTCCTCAGTTACTGCACTAGTTTTAGGTGAGTTTAAAGATCACAGTTCAGTCATTTCCTCCTCGGATTCCTCTACAGCCGTTGGGTAAATACCATCTGGTCCTGATGACTTGGCATTGCTCATTGTGCATATGGAGCCCATAACCTCTTCCACCAGCACTTCACTTAGAGACAGGTCCTCTGATGAGTCCCTCATAAATAAAGATCCCATTGGGGGAACCTCCTCAGACTTTTCCACACCTCCTTTTTCAGATCATGTCTTGCATTCCTGATCTCAAGCAATAATATATGGCACTTTGCAATGCTGATAGCAACAAAGGAACCTACATTTTGTTTAAAAGTATGCAAGACAATAAATTCCATCCTGAATGAGAAGAAGGGCTCTGAAAAGAATTCCTGAAGTCATCTACCTACCAAAAGAGCTGCTGCTACAGTGCATCTAGCTAGGAGAAAAATCCAGTGTATGGGGGTGGATTTTATCTCCTACATAGGTCACAGAGCAAATCCTGTCTGCAGGCAGATTGGGGGATCAGGCACGCCAGTGCACAGGCCTTGCAAAGCTGACCAGATCCTGGGGAGCTAAAGTCTAGCTTAAGTTTTACTTAAATACTTGAATTGGGAAGGGAAAGAAGGAAAGGAGAGGAAAGGAAAGGAGAGGAAAGGAAAGGAGAGGAAAGGAAAGGAAAGGAAAGGATTTCAGCTTTCCCAACAAGATGTAGAAATGCTGTAGTTTGGAGCGGTAAAGGCAGCAGTGTTAGACAGCTCATGGTCACTTATGCAGAAGTTTCTGAATTGCTCTGATAAGAAAGCATGAAAAATGTGAATGATGGAAAAGATCTAACACAGCAGCTAAGAACAAACCTCTTGAAATGTTCATTGTTAAAACATATGAAATCACAGGAAACAACAAAAGAGCTTCTAAGGAAAATACAAATTGGTACCAAAATGCTACCTTTGCTGCCTTAGGGAGGTGGATTGATTGTGAACAGGTTTGGGTTTGGTTTAGTTTTGGGGTTTGGGGGGTTTGTTTTGGGTTTGGGGTTTTTATGAGTGTGTTGTAGTAAGAGGTTCACATTTGTGTTCATACTGTGATACTTGTGCACAGAGAAATGGTGAAAAGGAGATGATGTGGTTTCTCAAGATTACTCACTAAAATCACATATCTTGCTAGGACAAAAGCTTCTGTGTGTTGCCAACATCTAATGCTGCCAATTGTATCCCTTTTTTTCAAACAATATTAAAATGAAAGCTTTGATAAAAAGAACAGGTTTGTCTTTGTGGCAAATGACTCCATTATTATTATATTAAAGTTTTTAAAGTATCTCTTTCCTCACTAACCTGACAAGAGGAGAATAACCTGTCCTCTGCTGGACTGCTTCCAATGAGGCATTGAGACTGCATTAAAATATTGAATACAAGCAAAAAACATGCTATAATCACCCAGGTCCTTGTCTCCATATCCCTGTTTGCACTGATGATGCTTACCATAACTCTGTGAGATGCCTTCTCTGACCATAAAGTCATGAAAAAATTAAAAAGATAACCAACTGCCAGAGAACTGGTGAGCTTACAGACAGCACAGGACAGAAATGGACCCTTCAGATCAGCTAGCTTTTAGTCTGGAAAATTGTGAAACACGGTATTTCAACACTTCTCCTCTCCTGCCAAGTGAGTGTCAGGATCCCAGAAGACTGTTTATTCTGAACATATGGAAAAGATGAGGAATGTCCTCCCAGAGATAGCTACCTCTATAACCTCCAGGTGAAAAGATCTTCAGACCTTACCCAGCAGCTAGACTTGACTTTACTTGTATATTAGGTGAGCATTTCCCACTTCACTTTTTTATGTTTGAGGGGAATGGAGAGACACTGATGTGCCTGAACACTCCTTCCACATCTCCTGCAGAACAGGCTTCATGGCTTTGTGACAGGCTTAAAACTGGACCCATCTGATTTTGGATGTGACAAAGGTTACAGCATAGAACTAAAGGGGAAGTCACAATACTCGGTGGCAAGTTACTTGTTCATGATGGTGATTCTCATCTGGTGGCCTGGGTCCAGCAAGGATTGGGTTAATTTTTCACAAGAAACTGGGAGGGGTCACAGCCAGGACAGACACTGAACCAGCCAGTGGGGTATTTGACAGCACAGTGATCTCATGCCTGCTAGCTAAGGGGAGGGGCTGCCAGGTGTGGCAGGTTCTGGTATGCACCTGGCATCAGGGGAGACTGTTGCATTTTATACTACTTATTTTATGTGTTACTTCATTTGTTTTCTTTTCAATCCTGTTCTTCCTTTGTTCTTTGTATTGTTCTACCAAACTTTCCTCATCTTAGCCCATGGAGTTTGGCATTTGGCTCCTGATTCTCCTTCCTATCTCACCAGAGGTGGTCCTGGTAGGGCACGGTGGGAGTGGCTGCATGGGGCTCAGCTGCTGGCTGGGTCTAAACCACCACATCTGCTACCAAGCAGGAAAAAAGAGAATCTCATTCTTGGTAATTCTTCAGCTCTGAAATGCACATAATTGCTCCATCTTGATTTAGACTTGGTTTGTTTGAAGTGGTGCTGTTTTTTCAGGAAGCTGCAGGCATTGGTGAAGGTTAACACTCAGCCTGAGTCTGGGTGCAGAGGTTTTTAGGAGAAGTACTTTGTATTGAGATGTTCAGGAGGAAGTGAGTGCATACTCAGAGGGTGGGTACCAATACATAAAGTAATCTCCTATTTTCTTCATTTTTTTACATCTTACAAAATTTATTCTGCTCATTCCCAGCTGAAATTCAAAAGTGGCAAGAGGTGTTTCCCCCTGTTAAGTCTAGGAGAGACTACAGAAGCCTGTGGAATGTGTGCTTTAGGCTGAACTTCAGCTTAAAACTAATCACAGTCATATACATAAAGAATTGGTTTAATTGATTAGGATTTTAACTAATTACTAAGTTCTATGGAAACATTTAAGAATCCATGACAGCATTTTAAACAACAAATTGCTGTTTAAATGTTCATGATGGCCACGTGGAATCATTGGTGTGGTGAATTACCCTGGAGGCCAAGGCAGCTTTAACCTGACTGCTAGCAATGCCCAAGTGAGGCACCATAAAACCTGGCTGGTGACATTTCTGGGACCTGGTGCCAGAAATATACCAAACACTAAGGTGCTCTACAAAGTCTCCTTAGGGGCCATGCCCAAGTAGCAGAACAGTACTGGTGTCTTTCCAGTGAAATATCCTGGTTAGACAGATCAGGTATGAAGAGCAGAGCATATGGCCAGAATGAAGCTAAGGAAGCTGTGTCTCTGTGTGCTCCATCCTTCCCACTCTTGGTGTCTGTAAGATCTGCTCCTTGGCAGTACCTTGCCCCATGCCATGAGATTTCAGTCTCTTTTTTCTTTTCACAAAGAGCTACAGCCCCCTACAGTGCTGTATAAATAATGAGCATTTGGACTTGCCTAGGACAAATCAAGAGTTTCAATTTCACACTAACTTGAGATAAGAAAATAAACATGAGCTGCTGGGGAGTTCAGTAAACTCACTGGTGAATTAGAAGGATGGAATGGAGGAGAGACAACAACATGTGAAAAACTTCCATTCTGTAGGGAATTGAATAGAAAAAAAAAACAATTAAAAATTTAGACTGCATATGAAAACCACTGGGAGACAACACTGAATATATCCAGGTATCACTGAATTTGCCAGGAACACATCCTGACATACAAAATGATACTTCCTATTTCTAATCCAAACCAGCTTATAAACTCCTACTAGCAAAATACAATAATACTGATTCAAACAAAAGAAGAAAACTTCCCTGCCTTCCATCTTCAGATTCTCATAGAATCATAGAATGGCTGAGGTTGGAAGGGACCTTGAAGATCATCTAGTTCCAACCCCCCTGCCACGGGCAGGGACGCCACATGCACTAGACCAGGTCATCCAGGGCCACATCCAGCCTGGCCTTAAACACTGCCAGGGATGGGGCCTCCACAACCTCTCTGGGCAACCTGTTCCAGTGCCTCACCACCTTTTGGGCAAAGAACCCCCTTCTAATCTCCAGCCTAAACATCTCCTCCTTCAGCTTGTAGCCATTCCCCTGTGTCCTGTAGCAATCAGAATTCTCCTAGCAATTGTTTATTTTAAGCCTGGTGCTGAGGAGAAATTTGGCTGATGAGGTTGTTGCAGTGCAGGTTTTTAGGAGGACCTGCAGATTTATATGCTTCGACAGGGTCTGTGATGCAAAAGCTCTGCCTGGGTCACAACATAGAATCATAGAATGGTTTGGGTTAGAAAAGTCCCTTAAAGGTCATCTAGTCCAACCCTCCTGCAGTCAGCAGGGACATTTTAACTAGACTAGGTTGCTCAAAGCCTTCTCCAACTTTATCTGGGGACTGGTTCCAGGGATGGGGTGTCTACCACCTCTCTGGGCAATCTGTTCCAGTGTCTCACCACCCTCACTCTAAAGAATGTCTTCCTTATCTCTAGTCTAAATCTACCCTCCTTTAGCTTAAAACCTTGTCCTATCACAACAGCCTCTGCTAAAAAGGCTGTCCCCATCTTTCCTGTAGTCCCCCTGTAAGTGCTGAAAGGCTGCACTAAGTCTCCCCAGAGCCTTCTCTTCTCCAGGCTGAACAACCACAACTCTTTCAGCTTTCCCTCACAGGAGAGCTGCTGCAGCCCTTGGACCATTTTTGTGCCCTGATCTGGACCTGTCTTAACAGGTCCGTGTCTTTCCTGTACTGTGGAAGCCAGAGCTGGATGCACTTCTCCAGATGACGTCTCACCAGTGCAGAGCAAAGGGGCAGAATCACCCCCCTTGACCTGCTGCCCAAGCTGCTTTTGATGCAGCCTAGGATACCTTTGGCTTTCTGGGCTGCAAGCACACATTGATCACTCACTTCCAGTTTCTCATCCCCCAGTATCCCCAAGTCATGGCTGCTTTCAAATCAATTTTTTAATCAAACAATATTTTAATCAATGAATACTTGCTGCTTCCTAAATCTGCATTTCTTAGAACTAAATTCCTGTGTGAGATACCCAGCTGTGGCTCCACTGCTAGCATAAGTGTCATCCCAGTTTTGCTTAACTAACAGCCTCAAGTCAAAGCAAAGATGCAGCCTTCGTTTTTCATTCACACAGATCAGAAGTAACTCCATGTAATTGAGAGGACTCTGGGGACCAGGACATCAGCAGAGCAGGAGAATCAGCATCACTGACTCCCATCATGTCACTTCCAAGATAGACTGCTGGGCTCTCAGAGGGAAACCTGGTGTCCTGACGCCCTGTACAGGTAACATTCGCTTGCAAAAGGATGGGTGGTTTGGATTGACTCCCTTCAGGGCTGTTGTGCTCATCAAACTGGGCAGGCATGCAGAGCCTCCACTTTCATATGTATTTCAGCAACATGATGGCAGATCAAAAGACCAAGAGTTCCAGAAGTGATGGCAGGAAGTGATGATCTGTTAACTAATAAATTCTGTGGGCAGTTAAAAGCATGAGGATGTAAATTCCGCTGGAAATGCCTTTTCATGACATTGCAGTATCATCTGGTCCTGTCTGTGTGTCTGTCTGTAGAAGAGCTGGTCAGGAAGCAAGAACAATCTTTAAAAACATCTTCTGAACATTCCTGTTGTATGGGGTCCAGAACAAAACTAGGGCATGAGCTTTTAGGCTTTTTTTGTCTTGGAGCAACCATTCTGAGAAAAGCAACAGTTTTCTTCACTGGGGCTGTATTTGATCCTGTTACAGTGTCGAGTTTCACCAGCTCTGATCCCAGGGTATGATGCAGAACACTGGACCCTATTGGCTTGGGAAAGAGATAATCTAAAAGGAGTAAGGCAGGGCTATCTGCCTTGGCAATTGGGTATAAATCATACCTAATAACTGAAGAAAGCATTTTTCTCCCCCTCTGTGAAGTGACAGAGCAGGTTGTTCCCTAGTTTTTTATGGACTGGCACACACCCATTCTCCCTAACTCTAACCCTAGTTTGCATGTTGCATCCATCTGGCATGAGCCCTCACCTAAGAGTCTCACAGAAGGTAATTGATTGAAGTCATCTTGAAAACATGATAGCTGTGGACTATACAGCTCTGGGGCACCCTCCTCCCAAATGAACATTGTCATCTCTGTTTAAAATGCGTGGTGACACCACAGAGCAGCTGAAGACAAGAAGATATGGCCAGCATGGTGAAGTGAGGCTGTGGAAGATAAGCTCAGTTGGCTGCACTTGCTGGTGGCAAGTTTCTCAGGTCCAGACTGGTTTAGCCTGAGCAAACTTTGTCAGGACCTCTGGTGTAAGGCTCATCTGAAAGGGAGCACCAAAGCACCACAGTCCCTCCTGACCCTGCACCACACTAGTTATTTGTTCAGCACTGACTCAAAAGAAAGTAAGCCCCAGCTCCTCAGTAATCAACTCCACATCTTGAAGGATGCTAGTGTATAAATCCTCTGAGGCTTTCCAGGAGCTCACCTTCCAGATGTAAGGAGAAGGTGTCCCCACCTGGAGAACTGTGTATCTGAGCCCAGTGGCAGGTGGCCTGCAGGCAAGGGGATGAAGATGAGCAGGAGCACAGAGTCTTGGATCCATTCTGCAGCAGGATCCACAGAGTATGACAGGCACCATGCACCCAGCCTGGGCACCAGACCTCATTGTCTCAGTGGGAGCCCAGTGGTGAGCCAAGAGAGGCAGGTGGACTGCCTGAAAGTTCCTGGTCTACAGATGGGACTGCAGATGGTCAAAGGAGAACATAAAGTTTCTTCCTGCTTTAGTAAGTCCTGAGGTATCAGAGCTGAAGGCAGCTGGAATGCTCTGAGGTTGGGATATTTAACCATGGAAGAGGCAAGACCCAGCATAACCCTGGGGAAAGGAGGTCTGAGGAGACACAGTTTGCTACAGTGATGGCATGGTACTGGCATCTTCTGGGTGGACTGCCTTCCTTGTCCTTCCTCCCTGCTTCCTGCCTCTGCAGCCATTCTGTCTCTGTCGGGGTACCTGGTGGCCAGAGAACACCCAACAGCTTTCCATCCACTGTGCATGAGAAATATGGTTTGGGTTGGGGATTTTTGTAGATGAAAAGGGCAAGTGTCACTGTCACATTCAGGCCAAACCACTTCTCCCACTAAGGGAAACCATAGTAAATGGGAGTCTCATATAATGAACTTCATTCTTCTCTAAAAGAGAGTACAGTTGTGGGGTATTTTTCAGATTTATAAGGATAAACTTCTAATCTAATGGAAAAAGGTAAAGAAGCATAGTCTGAACTCTTCCTAGCCTGGACCAGCAGTAACAATTAAAGATCTTACCCCAATGAAAACAAGCCCAGCTGTTTAGGAAAGACAGGGAAACTTTCTCTACAAAAACTTGAACTGCACATTTGACAACCACCACTTATTATATGGTCTCTGAATTGTTTCTGGAAGATCTCTTGTCCCCCAAGAGTGTCTACAGTTTCTGCAGTCAGAATCAAATGCTATTTTAAGAAATAACTAAGTCTGAGGCAACTGTAAAAGTGATGTGGTTCCCTGTTCAGCACACAGATATGGATTATTAAATTCTCAAAATATATGATGAATTTATTTTCCCATGGGCTCCTTAGATGGCACTATAACAATTATTGTATTTTTTATTATATTTTTTTATAGAAGGCTACTTCCTAAGACCAACCCCCCGCCTCCCACCACTACTTCTGCTGTGTTAATTCTCTATGTGCTTACAGATGAGAGGATGAACTGGTCATGGGAGAAACACTAAGGCAGCATGAAGGAATCAGGAGGATACCCAAGAAATGTCCCAGTTTTGTATTGTCTGTGTATGTTTTGCCATAGTTTCTCCTGCTGCAGAGCAATACTTACCCTCACTGGTCACCAGAGACTTTACTCAGGAGGGTTAGAGATGATGAATACATGAGCACTTCCCTCTCTTTCAGGGCTGCTGGTCTGACAGCTCTCCCTCCTCTTTCAGTCTCACTGCCAGGAGCATTTCCATGAGAAACCATGAGTTCAGTTGAGTGCACCAACTTCACCAGAGCCACCAAGAGCTGCAGTGGTGGACAGCCAGCCCTGCTGGCACACAGGCTGCCTGGTGGGCCCAGTGCCAAGCCACCTCCTTGGCCACACAGTGCTTTGAAACTTTGATTTCTCTCAAAATCTTGCATTACTGAGCTGAAACTCAAGAAGTCCTGCACCACGGGGAAATGGAACAGAGGAACCTTTCTCTTGCATTTCCACTTCTCACTATTGTACTTGGGGTGTTTCATTATTTTTAATTATTTAGAAGTGCAAGACCTGAACTGGACAAGTATCAGGGTGTCTAGCTGCTTGGCAAACAAGAGGAATTCCAACCTTGCCACAGCAATAAGAGCAGTGACACTTCTCCAGGTCACCAACTATTAGCTGTGACACAGGCACACACCAACCTGGGTGTTAGACAAAAGGCATGCTGCTTGTTCTAACAGAAATTCATCTCTCCAGGTTTACTGGCTTGAGAATATCTTATCCATCCTCTTGTGTGTAGATGATTCCTCTGTGAGTCAGTTTCCAAATTAGACTTACTAAACTGAAAACTGAATTCCTTCCCCACTTAGAGGCTCTGTGGATTCCTTTATTTTCCTTCATCCCTTTGGTTGTTCCGTTGCAATCTGAAACAGCATCTCCCAAATGCCTCACTGAGGCTAGCTGAATTTATTATATAATCTCATCTTCTGATCCAAAAGTTCAAGATCAATCTCAAAGAGCAGTCTTCTGAACTTGGCAGACACTTGTGTGGGAAAGTCTTTAAACACAACCAAATTTGTTTATGTAGTGGGAGAAGGATCTCCAAGAGAAGATAAGATGTGCTTGAGCCAACACTGCCCTCAGCAGCAGAGCTGGGGTGGTTTTCCCAGCACCAGCACTGCTGTAGAGCTGCAGCCCCTCCATCAGATGCCCTTGCCAGAGCTGTCCCCCCTGCCCAAGGACCAGAGGGTGGTTCTTACATTGAGGAAGATATGGTCTGAGCACAGGATGGGGAGCCAGCACACAAGGTCACTTAGAATTTGTGGACCTCAGGGACATTTATATGAGACTTTTTTTCCAAAATCAATTTAAGTACATAGCACCATTGACTTTATGTGAGAGCTAACCACAAACCTTGGGAATTTTCTCACATGCAATCTAATCCCAGTTCTAACAGGCTACGTAGTCAAATTGTCTGGATGGGAACAAAGCCTCCACCTAACTCAGGGTGCTGGCACAAGACATATCCCCCAGACAGTTCCTATGTCAGCAGTGTTTAAGGAGTGTGTCTGTATGATCCACTACACTGAATTGGTTAGTCCTAGGGATTTAGGTTATAAGTATTTCCCAAAATATATGCACTGTTCATTTTTTGGAGAGAAAATATTTTGGTGAGAAATATGCCCTTGCTCCAAGAGCAGAGTCAGCAAGCCGTGTTCCAGAGACCGAGCTGGAGCTGTGGGGAAGGCATCAACAGGCATGAAGGACAGGGACAATGCATTTGTACATTGCTGGCATGGCTGAAGAAAGATGACCATGTCCTGTGCTAGCAGGTGAACCTCTCACACTGCAACCATAGCACCTGCTACCCTCTGCTGGGTCTTAACACAGACCCCCAACACATGAGCCATGCGTTCACTCTCAGGCCCCTCACCCGAGAAGGACACTGGGATGCTGGCAACAAAGTTGGGGAAAGGTCTGGAGCAGAAGTGTTATGAGAGGCAGCTGAGGGAACTGGGTTTGTGTAGTCTGGAGAAGACAAGGCTCAGGGGAGACCTTCTCACTCTCTACAACTGCCTGAAAGGAGGTTGTGGTAATGTGGGGCTTGGTCTCTTCCCAGATAATATGTGAAAGGATAAGAGGAAATGGCTTCAGGTTGTATCAGAGGAGTTTCTAATTGGATACTAGGAAGAATTTCTTCCCCAAGAGGATTATCAGACATTGTCACAGGCTGCCCAGGGAGGTGGTGGGGTCACCACCATCCCTGGAAGCATTCTAACAATATGTAGATGTGGTGCTTGGAGGCATGGTTTAGTGGTGAGCATGGTAGTGTTTAGTAGATGGTTGGACTCAAAGATCTCAAAGATCTTTTCCTACCATAATGATTCTGTGATTCTCTGCAGGTTCATGGTCAGTGGGATGAAGAGTAGGGTTGCCCAAGGCAGTTTTGCTTACTTGGGTCTGGGGAGCAGTGTGAGCAGGCAGTGAGAGCTTTGCTAGTTGCATAAAGACTACTTTTGCTTCTTGCAAGCAACTGCCAAAGCACACTGCAGCTTGAGGGCTGTGTAGCTATCTCTGGTCTGTGCACACCACAGCAGACACTGCTGTGATTACAAGGTGGAGATATCTTCCATCTGATAGCTTATGTTTCTATGTTGACCAGCAACAGTAGAGGGATAATTTCTGAATGATGCAATGGTGAAAGTTAGTATAGCTAAGAATTCTAAGAATCTAAACCAAAGTGGTCAAAACAGTCACAATCTTTATCTCAGGAGACCACAGCTCAACATGTCCCAAAAATCCACATCTTCTTCAACTAGATATGGGTCCAATCTTGTTTTGTCTTCAGTCATGAGAAGCTGACCTCCTTGAAGTGCAGTACTGTCTTGAGGCATGGGTTTGCCTGATGAAAGACCCTGGCTGGTGGCAGGTCCTTCACCACTGTGTTACTTGATGAGCCCATGTTCATGTTGGTGAGAAAACATGAACTTTCAATGTAAGCAGAATACAGGTGCCCCTCAAATCTTGCTCTCCACAAGAGCTGAGGTCTCAGAGCTTTGGAAGAAATCACGTCACTGGCAATGGCAGTTCCCTAAACACAAATCCATTGGAGACAAAAGTGGAGCTGATGAACAGTGGAAGGTATGAAAGCAAGGAAAGCTCAAATACTGTCTCCTTGCTTGGAGGAAAGTAGGGTCCAAGAAACTGCATTTTATCTGTTGTCCAAGCAACCATAACAAAGTTCAGGTGCTCTGAACGTGGCATGGTGGAGTGGACACAGCCAGGCTTCCTTAACAGAAGCTTTCAAATATCCAGGAGTTTTCCAAGCTTCTTGTCATCACTAGACACATAGATACTCTCCAGATTGCCTCTGCATGAATGCTTTAGAGCCATAATCTCACAAGAAGCCAACACACATGTGCCAGGATCCATTGGACAGCTTTCCCTGAGGATGATACATCTACAAGGAAGAGGATGGCTTAACTAATGAAGACAGGCCCAGAGGCACCTTATGTGGTCAGCTTACCAATGTACTGAGCTTACACCATCACGTTGGAGCTAAGGGAGTGCATGGAAACCATGGCACACCTTGGAGTCATTGCTCAGGGTATGTGCTTTGTGGGGATGTGGCAGCATGGAGCCCTTACCCCAACATGCTGTCTTCCAGCATAAGGCATATTTGGTTGTGCTCCAGGCAGGAGAAAATAGAGCCTAGATGCCTGTTGGATCCCTGTGCTTGCCTTGCCTCAGGTGTTAGCCCTCTGACCTGGGTGTTTCAGTGCAGTCATGCTCTTGGCACACCTCAGGGCTATGTGTCCAGCATGGCTGGGCCATGTGCAGCACCCAGTGTAGGAAGAGAGAAAAGTTCCTTGCCTGGGGAGCGAGGGGAAACCCAGCAGAGGGATTAGGAGAGAGCATGAGTCACCATGGGCTCTCTGCATGACTCTGGGGACAGGGTGGCCTTTTGTTCCAGGGCTGGGGCAAAGTCACAGCTTCGCCTGCTATTATGGTTAGTCACAGCCCCAGCTACACAAAGTCCAGAAGAAACCACACTTGCAAATGCCTCAACCTGAAATGTAAAATAAACACTGGGAAAATAGCTGCTACTTACTTTCTCTAAATATACCCTGAGGCCAGATCTGCTTCCACTGGAGCCAAGTCCAGTTTCTCAATCAGTGGCAGGGGAAGCAAGATCCAGCCCTTTATTTGGAGAGATATTAATAATCAAATTGCAGGTTTAATTTGTCACCATCACAGGGGTGTGATGAGACATTTTGGTTGCTGCTATAAGTAGCTCTGAGGTTTGTCAGGAGTTGTTGTAGGTGCTAAAGACTTTGTGACATCCTGGCACAGTGAGGAAGGGACTTTATGACTCTAGTACATGTCCTCGCTACAGGGAGGTGAAGAAATCCCTCTGGTCCTCTTCTGAACACTGAGGAGGGGCATAGCTGGGCTTGAGAAGCTGCAAGAGGAGTGGGCATGGAAAAACAGGAAGGCTGGAAGCTATGGATCAGTTCCATATCAGTGACTTTATCAATATTGTCAGTGACTCATGATGGCTTTTTTCCCTCTGGGGTTTTCATGGCATATTCACTTCCTTCATTACCATATAAAGATGCACATTTTAAGCAGAAAAGGTGGAAAAGTGCTAAGTTAAGGCAGATGGATAAACAATGTTTTTAGCTTTAGCAAACTACAAGGTCAGAACCTCCCACATTCACAGACTTCCCCAATGTCATGGACTTCATGGTGCTGTATGCTGGATTGTGCTGGCCAGATGGTGGTGTTTGTGCTGGATGGTCATCTCCAGAGCATCCAAGTAAAAGGTAATTTCCAGAAAACACTTCATATGTGGTAAGCACATTTCAGATGCACTCTGCTCTCAGCTGTGTGTCTAGCACAGTTTTAATTGCTATGGTATCAGAGGTAAAGCAACACTAGCACTTTTGGTTGTTACTGAACCTCACCTGGGGAGCAAAGCCACTCTCCTGCAGAAGAAAAGAGGGAGAAAGGACTGCTACATCTCCAGGTTTCAACTCCATAGGTGCTTGGGACAAAGTCTGGGAGGCACTCCCAAGAACATAGTTTAGACATAGCCTGTGTATCTTTTAGCACATTGCATATCTTGAAAGTGAAGTCCGGTCAGTTTTGGGACAGGCTCCAGGTAGAGTCAACTTCAGTTTAGCTGTAATTCAGCCCTAGCTTTGCCAGACACAACCTGCCCTTTGCACAATCTCTTAGGTATTTCTGCACTCTGCTCCAAGAGGGTGTATTAGCTAATGTGCAACCCAAAGTATGTTTGCAGCACTGCAACCACAAGGATCAATTCTGCTGGAGTAGTGGCACACTTAGGTGTTGCCACATAGAGTTCACTAAAGCTTTGGACTCAATCCTGGAAGACTGTGCTTGAGCTGCTGGCTATGGATGGACTCCCCTTCACAGTGCCAGCAAAGTGCCAGGGCCTCTGCAGCACACTTAATGCACAACCTGGAGAAGATGCTTGTGGATAATTGAAAAGAATATAATTGACCCACTGGGTGAAAATAACAACTGTCCCATCTAGCATCTCTCTTGCCTGGGAGGATAAACATTTCTTCTTAAAAAGACTTTTAAATGTGAATTTAATGCATTAGAAACAGTTACATTTTTTTATACATTTCTTTGGGTTTGTTTTCTTTGTTGCTGTTATTTGGGGTTTCTTGTTTGTCTGGTGGGTTGGTTGGTTGGTTTTTAATTATAAGCTGAATCATGCCTTCTGTTGCATTCTGCAGTACAAACTCCAAACACTGTTGGAGCAGAAGCATGTAACCAGAACAGCTGAGTTTGCAGTGCAGGGCTGGGCACACCCAAGCACATAAGCAAAGGGATACAAATCACAGCCCTTCTAACCAAGGGAAAGGAACTCCAGATCACTGAAGGCTTCCTTTTCTGCCCTGGGACACTGTCCTCCCAGTCTCACACGGCATTGAGCTGTCAGATATTCCTGTTGTGATGACCTGGACAGTTGTAGGTGATGCCATGTTCTGCATCTGTCCCCTGTATATAAACATATAAATTGAACATCCTCAGAGGGAAAGGCTCTCCTCTGCTGTCCATCCAGTGGTGTTGAACTAAACTCAGTGTTGGAACTGTTCCAGTGTATCAGGTCTGGCAAATAAAGTGCACAAACAGCTTGGAAGCTTCAGTGCTCATCCACAGAGCAGATGGAGTCCAAGTCTTTCTGGGTTTCTGTGCTCCAGGGCTTCCAAAGCCAGTGAACTTGACTCCATAGCTTGCATCTACAACAGCTGAGATTTCTAATCACTGTCCATGCAAGGACCAAAGAGGACCACTCAACCTCTCTTCCAAGTCCAGAAAAAACAAGGAGGTCCAGCCCAGTATGGCCATGACCACGTTTCTCCCAAGACAGGGCACTAGGTCACAGTGACACAGTCTCAGGCCCTCTGGCACCTGTGAGACTCCAGTCATTTCTGGAAGGACAAGGAATTTGTGGCTGCAATGATGACATTGCAAGGGTGACTTCTTTGATGAGCATTTTATGATATCCTTTGTAGTCAGTAACAACCTGACTAAGGATTATTTGCCCAGAGCTCAAGTACACACCCTTCATGGCTGAAAAAAAGACACTGTGAATCCTGGCTCGTGGGCTGAGCAGGGAGCAAAGGACCAGTGACAGGAACATGTCAGAAAAGCAAAGCTAAAGGTAAATTTCAATCAATTTGGGAAGACATCTGTGGTTGTATCCCTTGATACAGCTGTGGGAGGGAGCTAAAATGGAAAAGGAGGGTGGGGAGCAAGAGATGATCTTATGCAGTCAACAGCATTGAAGTGGTTATCCTCAGACTCCACAATTTTCTGCTTCTTTGGTTTTTGGGTTTGTTTGGGTTTTTTGGTTGGTTGGTTGGTTGGTTTGGGGTTTTTTCCTGTAAAGATTTGCTTACATCCCCATTGATTCTTGAAGTGAGGACAAGGTGAGAGGAGAAGACAGAAGCCAACTCTCCTGGAGCACAAATTGTTACCAAAAGCTCAGACACAGACCAGCAATGGTGACAGCCAAGGGCATGCGACCACCTGTTTGCAGGAAGAGGATGGTTTTAGTTCCTTCTGTTTACTCTCACCACTGTTCCCAGCCCCAGAGAAAAAAACTGAGATGAATGTTTTAGTTATTTCCAGGCTGCACTGAGGGCAGTCAACAAGGTTGATTGTGGGTTTGCTAGTGCCAGCCACCCTCCTGCTCCAGTAGGTGCCAGGCACTCTGGATTACTCCCATCACACCCTGCTCGGGAGGGCATTGAGGAACCTGCTTATTTCATCTGAGAGGCAACTGCCTCCCCCTCTCCACAAGGAACATCCCACAGCTAATAAAGGTTTATAGTCAACCAGAGCAAGACTTCAAACTCATTCCTTCCACATTCATTCACCACGAGGGTGGGGATGCTGGACTGCTCAGCAATGTTTAACTCAACACATACCAAAATCTCCAGAGCAATGGCCCTTTATCACCCCTGCTTTCTTTAGATATGGAACCAAAGAGCTAGCAAGCATGTCCTGTCAATTTATGGTTGCCAGAACTGAAACTTGATGCTGGCTATTTAGTAAAACCCATGCTGGAAATAAATGTTGTATGTTTAAAAGAATTACCCTGGCCACCTAACAACCTTGGCAGACTAAGTCTAGCATAACAAAGTCCAGGTACCACTCTATGACATACAAAGAGAATTGTAGCATAAAAGGCATGGGAAGTTCTTGCAAGAAGTAGTGTGTTGAGTGTTACACTTAAATTAAAATGTGGAACAACTCCAGAGAGTGCAGGAACAAGAGTAGTCAGAGATCCTGGAAATACGCATCAACAAAGGAAAAGTGTGTGAGCTGAGGGGGAAAAGGACCAGGGAGAAGAGAAAGAAGGGCAACAATACATTAAAAAGAGTTGCAAAGATTAAAGGAATATTGTTTTATTGTACACAGAAGAAGCAGTGTGGCATCAGTCAAGCTTTCAGATTACAATCTTAGTTTTCAGTTAAAATAAAATAGCACACAGTAGAGCTCCTGCAAAACCCTGGAGTGGGAAGAAATAGCACAGAGAGCAGCAAAGTAACAACTGGGAGCAGATTCTATCAACTGCTCCTACCTTAATATGGAAAGCAAGGCAGCTTTTACCCAAACAGTAGATTTTTTAATGGGCTGTGTAGCACATAGTAATTCACCCATGAGTATAGCCTCACATCCTCTACCCTCCATGGTGAGGAGTCCCCTAGGGACATGTTAAGGAGGATATTGTTCTAATACATCCAACTCAAGCATAGGTATCTTGCAGATCTGAGCCCTCAAGCCACAGTAAGAGCCACCATTGCCTACTACTTGCTATGGGTAAAAAGGGGTATTTTATTTCCTCCAACCCAGCAGCAGCAACGATTATCTTGTTGCACCTGAGCAAGACCCAGGACTCTCCATTGCAGAGGACCATGCCCCATGTCCTCCAAAGAGGACACACATCCCTTAATGTCAGTGCAAATGGTCAAACCTCTGTGCTCTGCTCATTCACACAGTTGCAATCTGTGGGATGATTCTGTTCTTCAGGTGTGACTTTGGAGATCACAAGCAGCTGCAGAACAGGGTAGAGAGAAGTGAAACTCCTCTGTTAACATCTGAAGGGCTGGATGGCAAAGGACCATACAGCACTGAAACAAAGCTTTTCAGAAACATTTTCACAATTTCCTACTTTCAACTAC
Organism: Galbula dea; assembly: GCA_013399015.1. NCBI lineage: Eukaryota > Metazoa > Chordata > Aves > Piciformes > Galbulidae > Galbula > Galbula dea. The sequence continues at coordinate 1,949,932 of VWZX01007597.1, forward strand.
TCACAGAAGCACTAGACAGAAGAGGTGTCCATGACTCCTTCTGGTATGTGCTCTCCAGGGTTTTGCAAGCTGGAAAGTCCCAGTAGGTGATCAGGGGTTCAAACAACCCACGTTAAAGGAAACTGCAGAGGGTGGGTTGCCTTCTGCTGTTTCATGTTTACACTGGAAAACTGATTCACAGCTTCTGAAAATAAATTTTCAGGAGACTTATTGACAATTTTCTTTTTACAGCCCAGAAATAACTCAGTGTTTTCCCCTTCCTGATATTAGCTTTCTTTTTCTGCTCAAAGAGTTTTGTGCATTTGGCACCAAAAAAAAAAATATCATGAACTGTGAATAACACCATGGCTTGGGTAGCACAGAGCAAGGCTTCAGCACAGTTTCCATTTCACTGCTTATTAATTAAACATAATTGAAAACCATGGATTTAATCTAACAAATAATTCTGAAGTTCTGGAATTTGCACTTCTGACAAGAAAGGCCCTGAAGATGTGCCAAGAGACCCCAAAACTGCCAGGAGTCAAAGGACTGGGATGTGAGAGAGAACCATATTCCAAAAATCTTAAGTGCTTTAGGTTTCTTGAGGTCTTAAACCTGTTTGTGTCAACTCCTAGGAGAGGGCCCTAAAGAAAGATGAGAGCTGCACTCTGGACAAAAAGTTACTGGAACAGAGAAGCCTGCAGAACACTTCAGAGTAGCTGAATCAAGAATTTTTTCCATGGGGAAGGACACCATTGGAAAATGACCTTTCTTTGGGGGGAATCTCTTCATTACAAAGAGCCAAGCAAACCAAATTGCCTGAGGAACCCATGAAATGGGAACAGAGTCACTCCACATCTGTTGGAAGACCTTCAAAACAATTCCCTTAACATAAGCTGGACTTGCACCAAGGGGGTCAGACAGGAATGAAAAATTTGCTGACAGATTGGGGGAGCTCTGTACCAGGAGCAGTACAAGGTGGGGTTGGGTCTCTTACATGGCAAACGTGCTCAGCACCATTCAGGCTTGCAAGCTGACAGACTGTCCCAGCTACTCTAATTTATATTGATGTGTTTGCAGTTGCTTTTAACTTTACTCTGCATTTAAAAATCACGATTTACAACCAGAGGAAAGATTAAAAAAAAAGTTAATTTCTTTGGAAACTGGCACCTGTGCAAAGAGAAAACATTGGCCACCTCCTTGCATTCCTTCGTACCTGGATCTGGGAAGATCCTGGCTCATCCCAAAGGGAAAAGTCAGTCAGTACAGAGTTACTCAGTGGAGACACGCAGGCACTGCCCAGTATAAACCTCAAAAGTGAGAAATGCTGCTGCAGTTTGGGGGTTTTTTTCCAAGACAGCTCCAGTGTTTGTTAATTTTTATTTGCAGAGCATCAGGAAACCATTTGTGCCAAACCGCTCAGCAGATACCACCTGATGTTGAGGGGTAGATACCTCTAGACTCCTTTGGACTTGGCACCCTCCAGACTGGTTTGTCAGATCCCATAAATTTAAGAAAATATATAATAAAAAAAAGGAAAATAAAACAATGCCCTGCTGAACTTTCCTGTTTTGCTGTTCTTGTAACATATGTAACAGATCTGACAGGAGAGTTTCCTTCAGCTCATATCTCAGCAGTAAGTAGGGCTATGAGCTTTTTTCTTTCTTTTTTTTTTTTTTTTCCACAACCTTTACTAAAAATAACTCCTTTAAGACTCTAGCAGGAGATTTCCAGCCCTGTAAGTTCAGATGTGCCTGTGTTCATTCAGAAGGTTGATCTGGAGTTAATATGCACAGCCCTGTCAATGCCGTGTTAAGCCCTCTGGCACCAGAGGGTCCAGGCAGTCTCTCTGTATTGTATCCCAACTCCAAGCATCAAGAGGGACATAATCCATCACATCAGCTCTGGAACCAAAACTGCTGCAATTATATGCTCTCAAAATGGACCTATTAACCTATCAAACAGCATTTGAGAAGGGGTGTACTCTTGTCATTTATTGTTCACCGGGGAGGAGTGAAGATAATTCTTATCTTGCAAAAAGATTCATGCAAAACCAATTGCAGTTTGTGTTGCTCTAATTGATTTGGTCCGTTTTCTCCTCTATGAAAATTCCAGAGGAGGCTGTTCACACACACAAAGGGTTATGTCATCTCCCAACAGTGGATCAGAGGGACAGCCTCTGCCTGGCCCACCACAGGGGTGCAGGATCCAGTCAGCCACAAAGAGCAGATCATGCTCCCAAGGAGGGCAAGAAACACCGAAGGAGATGGGAAAAGTGGCAAAGGAAGTGGCAAAAGCAGTGCAGTCCATTCTAAACAGCAATGGGTATCGTGATGTTAGCATTGGAGTCTCATTTAGGTGCTTCCCTGTGCTAACAGCTTGTTATGGGTACCTTGAGGTACCACAGCACATTTTGTTTCCTCTAAGTGAGGCTGGAGAGTTCAATAGCCCCCAATAACCTGATCATCCTCTTTGCAAACAGGGTGACTCCTAACACTACAAACAGCTCACCACTGGGGAAAAATATTGCTACAAATATGAATAGAAGCTTATCAAATGTCACTGAAACAGAGTCAAAGGGTTTCAAATCAGGTGGGCCTGGTCACAAAAAGTTCAGAAACTTTCTTGTGCTGTTTACAAAGTGGGAAGCACACCCTGTGAGCCTCCACTTTGGTGGAGATCTGGATAACTGTGATGGTGACACTCCTTATGCTCCCAGAGTACTCAGGAGAGTGAGCATCCATGGAACTGAAATCTGCAATATGATGAGATAGGAAACCTCAGAAGAAAAGCCCTCCTTAGTCAGGGACAACAGTCCTCCTAAAGTTGACACCCAAATGAAGAGCCTGCAGTTAAGCAATGTGCATATCTGTCATCTGCACCTTTCTGGCTAAGCCAGAGCTCTCTGAAGTTTTGCCAGTGCTGGCTCTGGGACAACTGGAGCATCCTTCCCCAAGAAGCACAGAAGAGCTGCCCTGCACAATGCTGAGGGACTGCACAGCCATTTTTGAGTCCACTGCGCAGCAGAGAGACCCTGGGAGAGCTCTGCCCCTGTGCCAACACTACCCTGAGCTGCACCCAGACCCTCAGCAGCCCTGTATCCCACAGCAGAAATGTCTGCTCCACTGGGTCATTTTGGACAGCCCAGAGGAGCACCTGGGAAATGGAGATGACACGTTCAAGCCTCTTGGCTTTCTCTGCATGGGCACACAACACTGCACAACCTCTTCCCAGGAGGCAGCCCAGCCTCTGCCATGACTAGCTACCAGAAGATTGTGCAGAACACAGCCTACACTCTCAAAAACAAGGTCCTGTCCCTTCTTCTGTCTCTCCCCAAACCAAATCTCCTGGTGACTCATTTTTTTTGTCTTTTCCAAAAATACTAACCAGAGGATTCATTCTGTTCTGATGGCTTACACACTGCAGAGGGAATGCTGCTTCAGGAATAACAGGACAGATTCCTGCTCTAATATTTGCCAATTTCTCAGTTTATACAGTGAAACAGTAAAAATGTCTTCATTTCATTCTTTCCCCCAGAACAGCCTGTACTGACCACTGCTGGGGGCCTCCTGGGCTGCTGGAGGGCAGATCAGCCCTACTGGGGCAAGACTGGTCTCCAGCCTTCTATCTCTGTATCTTTCCTTGCCCATGTTGCAGCCATGGAGGACAGAATTTTACCTTTTTTTTTTTCCTTCCCTTTTTTTTATTTTAGTAAGAGAAAAAAAAAATAGCCTTCCTTAGGATATTTCTGTTTGCAGTGGCAAAGGGCTAGAAATACACACATTTGGAAATCCAAAGCTAAGAACCTCTTTAAATTCAGAGCTCCCTCAGATGAGCAGGGCCAGTGGCTGTAGACTGCACGGAGCCTAGAGGCCAGCTTTGTACAAAAGGGCAGAGGCAGTTCCTGTGTGTGCTCGGTAACAGCATGACACATCACAGGGCTCTTGGACAAAGGGATGTAGTTTTGATGTAAAATTGTTCCTTAGCTGTATATTTCTTTGTCCTCTGCCCATGGGAATAATAATAGCATGCCAAGAATTAAAGACTCCTTTAAATTCCTACATGTAAATGGGTTTGCTATTAGGATTTCTTCCTGAGTAGAGAAGTTGACAGATTGAGGCAGTACTAAAACCTTCATGGTAATGAAGAAGGGTACCTGAAACCCAGACTCTTTCAACACACACAAATACACACTGTACTGAGTCACCCTTTCCAAAATGGAAGGGGGAGGCTGAAGGGAAAACATACTTCTTTAAGTCCTCTGTGTCCTATAAACTGAATTGATAAGATTTAAGCTAACATTTCATCTTGACATTACTAATACATGTGTGCAAGCATTCAGTTTACACTTTCAGTACAGCCTGTCAGATTAGATCTGTATACCTGCTACCAAATAACAAGGCTACTATTGATTTTTCCTTATTTTCAAGTATTTGTTTTCTCCAGTAGAGCACAGTCTATTTATTTTGGCACAGGTAACAGAGAAACCAAGGCAAGAGACTTAACCTCTTTTCAGAAAGATTTAAGACTTGACAGGCATCAGAGCTTTGTCTGGCTGTTTGTTCCCATGGTGGTCTGTCACAGCATTGTCCTGCTCATTACTTTATTCACTGTTCATTCACCTCATCTGATATCTAACTCTGCAGTGCAGAGTACACACAGAGGTGATGTGCAGGACATGCAGCAAGTTTCCTTCCAGAAAGACTTGGGAAGTACCTGAACTGTGGATGTTTTGTGAACCTGAGGCCAGGTCAGGTACCCACCAGGCATCCTGCATCCCAAGAGTCATCCTGCTTTGTACTGCAAGTCCATCTCCAGTAAATGGCAGAAGCAAATGATAAAAACATTTACACTTGGTAGGAATTTACCTGTGCCTGTTGCCAGGTGGATTGGAAGAAAAAAACATTCTGCCAAACCTCTTTGCTCTTTTCTGATAAAACCTGTGATTTGCAGGTGTAAGGAGGTGATTCTGCCACTCTGTTCTGCCCTTGTGAGGCCCACCTGGAGAACTATGTCCAGTTCTGGGCTCCTCAGCACAGAAAGCATGTGAACCTCTTGGAGTGGGTCCAGAGGAGGCTACAAAGATGATCAGAGGACTGGAGCACCTCCCCTATGAGGACAGGCTGAAGGAGTTGGGGTTGTTCAGTCTGGAAAAGAGAAGGCTTTGAGGGACCTTATAGAAGCCTTTCAGTACCTAAAGGAAGGTTACAAGGTAAAAGGGGAGAGACTTTTGAGCTGATTAGACTGCAATAGGACAAGAGGGAATGGCTACAAGCTGAAGGAGGGTAAATTTAGACTAGAGATTAGAAGGAAGTTCTTCACCCAGAGGGTGGTGAGGCACTGGAACAGGTTGCCCAGAGAGATTATGGATGCCCTATCTCTGGCAGTGTTCAAGGCTAGGCTGGATGTGGCCCAGGGCAACCTGGTCGGGTGTGAGGTATCCCTGCCCATGGCAGGGGGATTGGAATTAGATGATCTTTAAGATACCTTCCAACCTGAGCCTTTCTATGATTCTGTGATTTGACAGCAGCAAGTACCAGCAGGAGATGGGGTGGTTTTCCAGCCAGGTGGGAGCAGGCAGCCTGGTGCCCTGTGTGATGCTGCATCTAACCATTGAACAGCAATATTGCCCCTGGGTATGCCTTTAGACACCACTGGTGACTCTGTGTGTATTTGATATTGTACATACAGAATTAAGTGTAAACTGAGAACACCACACATACATATATACATTTACACATATATATACCTACAAATATATATGTCTCTGTAAAGTCTTAACTATGCTGCCTGCTTTCTCCTTCCTCCGTGTGTACATGCAGGGATGTGCTCCTATACTGGCACCTAGTGGGGAGTGCTCAGGAGATGGGTGGATAGAGATGGGCAGGTTGCATGGACGCACATGCTCACCCCATGAAATAGCTGGGACACTTTTTTTTTCCCCTGGTTCTTCAAAAGCCCTTCCAGGTTAGCACTTTTTTATCAGGCTTAGTGCTTACTGCTGCTCTGATAGCCTGCTCCCTCTGTCGGGCAGGAGCTCCTCCTGAAGTTCACATTACTCTTGCTGGGAAGCCTTGGTCACATCAAGCCCTCTGGTCCCTACTCATGCACCTATCCTCATGTGCCCATCCTCTGGGACCACACCCTCCTCCCCATGTATGAGCTGAGAACCCTACCTGTGATTCCTACTGTGCGTTTTCCTGCTGGATCCCCTCACAGCAACCCATCTGTGTTTCCTCCTCCAAGTCCCTCTGCCTTGACCTGGGCCTGACAGGTCTCTCAGGAAAGCAAGCAACCAGTGGTGTTGCTTCCTGCCTTGTAGCTCCTGCTCCTGCTTTGCCCTCAGCGGAAAGGGCTGCCTCTTACCCAGCAAAGGACTTCCTCCACCAATTCCCATCGCCCTTAGGAATCTCATGTCCCACAATTGTCCCATTTTAGCTGAAACAGCAGAAGAATCAACCTACCGCTTCTCCCAAGGTTCACCCTGTGTCATTACAGCATCTGAAAGGAAACACTGAAAACATGTGACGTTCTTCCCAAAAAGTATTCATTTTCTTCTCACCAGCTTTACAAAACAGACAACCCTCCTGAGGAGCCTCCAAGGTTGGTCTCAAATACTGCAAATCCAAATCAGACATCCTGGAAGTCCCAGTGACACCAGTATAATCTTACTGATTACAGTTAGATAAATTACTGCTGCAGATTATTTCTCCTGCTGCAGTCCTCCTGGCTTATATCACAGCACTTGACACAAGCATTTTGAAGCCTTTAAGACAGCAAGGCAGTGATTCCAAGCTCAGCTACTTCCAGGAAGGAACTGGTCTATGGTCAGACAAGGTGAATTGCTGTCCTCCAGCAGAGTTGATCACCAGACACTTCTGCTTCCTATGCATAGCCTTATATATTCCACTTTTGCTTCTAAGTTCCGTAAGAGGCACCAGAAACACCTGCTGGATCCCTAGGGTTATTTCTTGTCCTATGAAGGATTTTCTAACCTTTTCTCACTCAAACTGCAAGTCTAGTGAGAGGGTGCAGGCTTTCCTCTGGTTTAACCATTCATTTTCCACTGTAGATGAAGTCTTTCCTTCCAGCTTGAAAGAAACTCACTGTTGATGATGTTGTTCGTTAGCTCTTCATACCGTGTGGCCTGCAACTGTGATTTACAATCTGCTTCTTGCTATACCATGATTCAGTTGACTTTTCTGTTGAGCAGCTGAGGTGAATGCTGAACCCATTGAAGGCATTTCTGTGATTCATTCAGCTTGAGGAAACACTGGAAATTTATTTGGATGTTTTTACAGTCTTGGAACTTGCTATGCGACTCCATAGCTAACAAAGGAACAGAAATGTCTCAACTTTATTGCACTTTTCCAAATGCATTAGGTAACGTAGGCCTTGGTATTTTATTCAGTTTTCAAGTCAAACTCTCCTGGGCTGAGGCTCTGGGAGACTTTCTGATCATACAATATTATTACAAGTTTTCCTTAAAGCTCCAGTTCTTGGAGTCACTTGATCTGAAATTCAACAAGGCCAAGTGTCGAGTCTTGCACCTGGGAAAGACCAAGCCCATGGATCAGGATAGGCTGGGGACTGAGCTGTTGGAGAGCAGTGAAGAGGAAAGGGACCTCGGGGTCCTGGTGGATGGAAGGATGAGCATGAGCCAGCAGTGTGCTCTTGTGGCCAGGATGGGATTCTGGGGTGGATTAGAAGGGCTGTGGTCAGTAGGTCAAGAGAGGTTCTTCTCCCCCTTTACTCTACCCTGCTGAGGCCGCATCTGGAATGTTGTGTCTAGTTCTGGGCCCCTCAGTTGAAGAAGGATAGGGAACTGCTGGAAAGAGTCCAGCACAGAGCCAACAAGATGATGAAGGGGCTGAAACATCTTCCTGAGGAGGAAAGGCTAAGGGAGCTGGGTCTCCTTAGATTGGAGAAGAGGAGACTAAGGGGTGACCTCATCTATGCTGTTAAATATGTGAAGGGTGAGTGTCAGGAGGTTGGGGTCAGGCTCTTCTCAGTGAAGGCCAGTGACAGGACAAGGAGCAGTGGCTGTAAGCTGAAGCATAGGAGATTCCACTTAAATGCAAGAAAAAGATATTTTCCTAGCTGAGGTGTTGGAGCACTGGCACAGACTGCCCAGAGAGTTTGGGGAGTCTCCTTCTCTAGAGATGTTCAAAACCCATCTGGACATGTTTCTGAGTGACCTGGTCTAGGAAATCCTGCTGTGACAGGGGGGTTGGACTAGATGATCTTTCAAGGTCCCTTCCAACTCCTAACATTCTGTGATTCTGTGATTTGGCTGAGAACCTTAGGTTTATGAAGAAACCAAAAAATAACACTTCTATTCCTGGCAACTGTGAAGGGCAGACACAAAACACTAGCTGTAAATCTGCTCACATGCCAGATGGCAAAGAAAAGCTCTATCTTGTGTCTAAGTTTCAGGATGTTTTTACACCATTGATTTTGGCTGATGACTTCTGAATCTCCAAGTGCTGTTGGGGATGGTTACCTGGAGGCAAGAGGAGGGGGACAAGAAACCATTTATACCTCTTTGTCCCTCTGTTAGCAGTAGCATCCATCCAGCTTAGCACACCAGCTGAAATCAGGCACTGGCCAAGAAGTTTGGTCTATTTTCTCCCCTTCAGACTCCATCCTTACCAGCCTACAGAGTCGGTTACTGTGCCCTCACCACAGCACCTGGCACAGGACTCCTCTCCCCAGATGGTTGCCAGAGCAGCCACAGCCAAGTGACAAGCCTTGGGATTAAGGTAGGGTTTTTGTCACAGTTTGGAAAAGAGCCTGAGTGATTGATGCAGGGGGCTGCACCTAAGCTACAGAGAGTACTGTGGCACCAGGGCAGTATGGATCTTGACCACATGGACCTCGCCCTTCTTTCTGTTTCTGCCCAGCAATGTGCTGGGTGTCAGCCATGCCACAGACCCCTGGCTCCCAAAACCCAGAGGCAGAGGTTGGGAGCTGTCAGTAGTGGCCATGCTGCAGGAGACAAGGCACAGAAGGAGGGCTCATGTTTTGCCCTTGCTGAAGCCCCAGGTCTACTTGACCAAATGTGCCAGTGAGGAGGATAACCTTGGATACAGGCTGCAAAGGAGGAGGGGTCCCATCACCACCTTTCCCTTCCCAACTTTCAGAAGGAGCTGGCCCACATCAATGTACTTCTGCCAAGGCCATGCAGCAGGTAGGCAAACTGTGCTTTTCCTGCACACATTTGGTGAGGGCAGTGTCCCACCTCACCATGAATTTGGTCTCTGTGTGGTGGGGTTCATTCAAGCACTGCAAGAAACTAGTGAGGAGAACGTGAAGCAGCCTTAGTAGCCACAACAAGGTGTTACTTCATTTATGACACTGAGTCAACAAGTGCTCTGGATAAAGGTGCAAACCACATGGCAGTTCTGGGAAGGACATCCTTCCTGGTGACTGGCTGTCTTTCCAAAACACTCACAGCAGTGATACAAGGGCCAGTAGTGCTTTTGATAAAGCAATAAACTCTTGCAAAGCAGTGGGCAGTAGGACACAGCCTTGGCCCAAAGCACTTGCTGTAATTTAATGCAAGACAAAACAAATTGGTGTTACATGCAAAGAGAGGGAGCAGGAGAGATAACAGGATCACACTTTGGATAGTTTTGTCTTGAGCTTCATGGCTGTGAATCCTTCAGGCTGAGATTTTCAGATGGTCTTAGGTAGTTGGACTTCCAAAAGGATAGACTAAAAAGGGAGGATACTACCCTGGTTTTTTCCCTTAGCATTTATACAATATCCATAAAACCCTGAACCCTCTACTCACATCCATGTGTACTTAGTCTAACAAGGAGTCGTATTATGCCCTGCAAAAAGAAGCCTGCTTGGTTTTAAGATGTGTGCTTTAGTTTCAAAACAGCATATAGTCTTCCTACTTGCTGATAGAGAGAGGCCAGAGTCAAACAAAAAGCCTGATGGATTTAAGCTCAAAGAAAAAAATGGCCTTTGGGGATACCAAACATAATTGTTCACACAGTGTTCAGTTATGAAGCCTTTACTATGCACCAATTTAAGTTTATACATACCAAATGTTCTTGACTCAGCAACACAAGCAGCACTGCCTTGTGCCAATGGATCTTTTTTTTCCCACCCTTATGATGGATTTTTTAAACTAAAGAATCATCAATAACCATGACAGAGTTCCCTCAGTGGAAGGGCATCCCAGCACGCCATCAAGTTGTCTCTCCCAAGAAGCAGTTTCACAGGCTGGGGAAATCATGAATGTCTTAGGAGGAATTACATTCACAAAGTTCTCCTGGCCAGCTGCATCACTGCTTTGAACAGGGCCTGGAGGACAGCTAAAAACTCAAGAGCCTGGCAAGGAAAGTCAGCAGCAGAGCACCTTGCCCAGTCCTGGACAGATGAGAGGAGGAACCAGAAGGTAAAGGGGAAGAGTGGGAAAGTTAAAACTCCTCACACTGCTACACACTGGCTTTGGAAATATACCCTGGGTACATACATAGTGCTCACAATGTAGTAACTCTTATGGCCAGAACTTACAGAAACAACCACCTGAAGGGTGGAAGTTAAAGGAAATTTCAAAAAAAGGCCTAACCTGCATGCCTGAAGAGCTTTTGCTAGGGTACAGCACCAGTCAAGGGCAGGTAACATCCCTCCCCAATGCTGCTGTGCTGTGTTAGCTGTTGCACCCCACCAGCAGCAGTAGCACATGATAAAGATTGGCCAAGGACTTGGCAAGGGGGTGCAATACAAGAACAGACCTAGACTGAGGCAGTGACAACTTTGAAGACTGACCAGTCTGCCTCTCTGATTTTGGAAGCAGAGAGGGTTTGGTTGTGCATTATGCATTTCCATGTCCTGAGTTGTTTTGTGGCTGGGAAGATTGTGTTCACATCAAAGAGCACTCGGCCAAGAGGAGTCTGGCAGAGATCAGTCTTGAAGAGAGGAGATGTGCCTCTGTAGAAACTAAAATTACAGTGGAAATGGGCAGCCCTGAAACCATGAAGCCCAACCCACCACATAAAACAGCCTTTTTAAGTGGAGAACCATGCTTGTGGCAGTCTCTTCCTCCAGATACCTCTGCACTTTGCCCCTCAGTGCTCCTCACCGTCTTCCTTGGTATAAGTGTCTGTGTCCTCCTTCCTCCACAGCTGATCACTCCTGTCCAATGGGCAGCATCACCTCACTGATAAGCAAATGACTTGTATTAGTTGGCAGCTTAGTCCTCTTTTATAAAGAAAGCCATGGAATGAGGCACACAACCAGCATCAAACAAGCAGTTTGCTTTTTGAGAGCTACTGAGCACTCAGCGTGTGTCCTGGGTATATTCACTATATCTATGTACACAGGTACACACCTCAGGTATATCCTGTTTCATTGCAGGGGAGCTGGAGGTTGCTCCTCACTTTCACAAATCATGTCCTTGGCTACTTAAGACTATTTTCTGGAAACTAACTTGGAGCTTTTTGTTTTGTTTTGTTTTAATCTTGGCCATAAATATGATCACTTAGGAGTCAAAACTCCATCTGCTCTGTATTTGCACTTGATTTCATGCACAAATAGGGTTCACACATGTATAAGTCCTGTCACTTGTGTGCTCCCAGAGGCAGTGCATAAATTATCCATGTAGGTTGGTCAGCTGGGGAGTAAGTGCACATCAAAGGCTATATTGTGTTCCTGGAAGGAGAATGAGGAGTCCTGGCATGGGTCACCCCCACACACACAGAAATGCTGCTTTTCTTGGGCACAAAGACAACTCTTTAAAAAAGCCTACCAGAGTTAATCATCCAGTGGAAGGTTGAGAAATAGTCAGAGTCTGGGTTAGCACTAACAACTAACACATAGCTGCTTGAAAGCTGGTTTTGATTTCAGAGCATACAGTAGCAGGTCTTCATTAGAAATTGCACCCATTGTCTAACACAGCCAAGAGAAGCAATGTTAGATATGACACTGAAATACTTCTCTATGGCCAGTAGAAATGGAGGTAAGACATTTCAAACCAGTTCAGATAGAGACTATCAGACTCTGTAGAAATGTCAGGGTTAACTCAGATCAGATAATGAGTGCTCCTGCCAGCATGTGCTCAGCAGCACAGTGCTTCCCCCCACTCCTTCTGTCCTTCTTCTAGGGGAATTTTTGGTGGAAGACAAGAGCTACCAAAAAGTGGGCATCTCACTTTGGCTACCTTATACTCCAGTCATAACCTGTACAAAAAGCAGGACCTTGGTGAGAAGGGAGGGAGCAAAGGCACTGACTCTGAGGGGATTTTCCCCAGATAAATAAATTAAACCCAAAGTAATGCACAGTGACTACCACAGCTTGTAAATTAAGGCAGTAAGTGGGGCCTAGTGAGGCACTGATCTATAGCCTGGAGGAGGAACAACTTCATCTGAACTACAAATAATTCACTTGAAAAAAGTTACTTTGAAGAAAAAAAACTGTGTCCAGTTCAGCTTGTGAATAAAGGCAACTGAAAGGCAACCCTGGTCCTCCATTAACAGCACAAAAATGGAACTGCCCTTGAAGTTTGGCATGAGTGTGAATTCCTTTTCCTTAGAAATATAGTAGCTGCTTTGACATCTTAAGTGAAGCACTCTAGAGCTTTTTGGACAAGCATGGCTCAGGATGGCACGCTGCCCTGCACCTAAACATGCAGTGCCCTGCACAGGTATCTGACATTGCTGCCAGTGCGGCTCCAGGCAGGGCAGAGCCTGTCAGCCTGCGCCACACTTCTGCTGCCAGGACTGAGCCATCCTGGCCATCAGCTAACATCTCCATGGGGTAGGTCTCCAAACAGAGACCTCTCAGCTTTGTCAGAGCCACTGGCTTGTCTCTGAGCAGCCATACCCTGTGAGGTGCATGTGTGCCCAGAGGTTCTAGCATCTGGTCACTTGGGTCATGGGAAGAGGGGAAGAATTCTCTTTTTCTTCATTTTTTCCATCTTTCTGTTTCCAAGGCCAAAGCTGAAGCCATTCCTGTTAAGCTAACCTAGCAGAAGCCCTTTGGTAACCCTATGGAAATGTGAGCTATGGCTTCAGTGAGCAACAGCTCACACCTGGAAAGTGTGCAGAGAACAGCTCCAGCAGGATAAACGAGTTCAACATCTCTTCCTCCAAACTGGCCACAGCAATTTGCTAGGCACAGCCCTGAAGATCTTAGTTTCTGAATGTCTCATCTGGAAGCGTTTTTTTTATGTTCCCACTTCACAGATAATACTTTTTTCCTAACTTTTGGGGTTTACTTTTGCTTTTTCCCCCTTTTTCCCAAGGATAACAGGCAGTCCCTTTTGCTGCTTCCTGTTATGTTTTATACTTGTTGCCTCTAAAAGATAAACTGTACTCTAAGTCTTACTCAAGATCTGGACAAAGTTTCAGCTGCTTTCAAACAATAGGTTTTGGCCTAAACATGCTTCGCATTAAGTCAGACTGCTGATTGTTTAACCTAAAGTCTCTTGTTTCCTCTTGGATGGCAAGTTGTTGTCCACCAAGAAGGTGCAGGTGTCAAAGAACTCTTTGAAGCAAGATTTTGCAGGAGCAAGCTCTTAAGGGTGTGTGTCCAGGCAGGTTTGGTAGGTGACCATGTGCATATGGACATACAATGCAGGATGCACTAGGTAGTAAAGCCATAAAACAGATCTCAGGTTTACACTCAGAAATGAAAATCAGAGTATAATGTGTAGAACTTGGCCAGACATCTTCTGGAGCTCAGTGAAGAAAGGCTTTTGACAAAGAATGCTTCTGTAAAGATATGTTTTCAGACTTATCTAGCTCTTCAGTTGAAATGCCAATAGCAAATCATTGTTTCATCACTTCCCTGACTTTATAATGCACTGTTAACTCTCACTGTCTCTGTGCTGGGGCCTCCATGTACAAAACTGATTGACTCTTCAACCATCAAGAAAATTTGCAGTTCCAGCATTAGTTGCTAAGTTTTCAAATCTTGGCAGAGCTTGTGTTCAACCTCTCAGCTTCACTCAACTTTCTTGTCTTGTTGTTAAGTTTGTTTCTTTTAAGCACCACTAAAGGAATTTGCTCTCTCTCCTCCCCTCCTCAAAACCAGATTTTTGCAGAAGATCATTCTCACTGGCACCTTCACCACAAAGTTTCTGTGCTGGGATTGGAAATGAGTTCTTGAAGACAAAAACTTTAAAAAAACTTAATTTAACAGCATCTGAAGGTTAAATGTTGTGCAAAGCCAGAGAAGATAGTGACAGGAGAACACTCAATCACCATTAGAGTCTCTCATTCCAAGGAAAGCATCCTTTGAGAGGCTGCCTAGGTGTTGTCTAGCTTACATGATACAGTGCAGTGACCATCAGCACTTCTTTTTGGAAGCTTGCTTCTTAGAAATCACCAGCAGGCTCATTACTCATAAATCAGAAGAAGGCTTTCAACCAGGCTTGGGAATCTGGAAGGGTTGCACGAAGAGGGAGTTGTGTCTGCTCTGCAGTTTCAGACCCAGGGGGGGTTGGCTTGTCTTCCTCTCCTTGTGCATTCAATCAAGTGAATTGCACAACCATGCTGCTTGGCTCTATTTAATGTTTCCTGAAATGTCATTTGTGAGTAGTACAAGCTATGGTTGTTGGAAGGGTGAGAGGAGTCCACAGCTTAAGAACAAGCTATCTAAGGGAGAAGAGCAGACAGGAAGGTGTCCTTTCCTTTGGATATATTGAAAAGTGCCTGTCCATTTAAAATGTACATTTGCCCCTGTAACACCAGGTGGGAGGTAGTTTCTTGCATCTAGGTGGGTCTCCAGTGATTTAGGTGTCTGCTTCATGAAAATATCTTCTTGCTGCAGCCCAGTGTTGCAAATCTTGACCTTAGAATTCGCAGGTAGATGTTATTCTTTATTAATATTTAAATAAGTCTCACTTAAACTGAAAGAGAGCCAAGATAAGAGAATTTGGAGTGAGAAGCCTTTTCCTCAGGGGCTCTGGAGATGTCTCATCCTATCTCCTTTGCCAGGACACAGAGTTTACTCCAGTTCTGTCTTTATGGATTTCCAAGTTAGCAATCTATGCAGCTGGAGAAAATGTCATTAGTTAGTCCCCTCACAGAAGCATGGCTCTAGACTCTGAAGTTGTCTTTCCAAAGACAAAAGTCAAGGTGAATGTGTATTGCTCCACTTTGGAAATGTATGTGTAGAGACAAAAGCTATGGTCTTGAAGTCAGTCATTCCTCATGTCTATATGATGTGTGGCCTCCCTATCTCAGCCACCCAAGAGATTCCAAAACCCTTCTGTGGCCAGTGAAACCTGTGCAGTTTAGAGCAGGGTATTCACCTCAGGACCCAAAGGTAAGAAGCTTTCTTGTCCTTCCCTTATCTGCTGAGGAAGACAGGGTCAGTTTTAGTGCCAGTGTAAACAGAGATGTATGTAGTTGAGAAGCATCAGTATTTAAACCATCACATAACTGACTCCCACCTGGGAGGACTGATGTATGAAATGAACTAGTGATGTCTCCAACCTCTCTTACTATGGAAATGCTGAATAAGCAAAAAAGGAGTAGGTTGGGTAACAGCATATTCCAAGGTGGGGGGAACCCAAAAGCACTGTTATTTATTCAGATCCGTTCAGGGTGTTAAGAAAGGAAAAGGTGATTCTTTCCAACTCTTCTCCACTTCAGCATAAAGCAGCTGGGTTTTCATCATCAGGGGTGGTTGTGTCATTGAAACAGAGACTGCTAGCTGGCTTACCATAGAAACCTGCCAATTAACTGAGTTCCAGATAGCCAAAAATAATAGCCCTTAAAAGCAGCTGGTCCTTTCTCAACAGAGAACTGACATCTGTCTGGTCTGGAGACTATTGAGGACTAGAACCTCGAGGACAAAGAATGTATTCTACTGACTGATACCTCTGCATTTGGGAAGGTTCACTGGTTCTTCTTTAAATTCTTCACATGTGGAGCTTCTCTGCCTTTCAGTCTGTACTTATGTAAGACCCTTACCCAGATTCTGATTCTGTAACCTGCTTTACTAGGGCCACCTCCAGCTACAGATACTGTCAGCAAACAGAACCTGAGGCTAACACACTTCTAATTACCAAGACCACAAAACCCACTATCATAAAATCATGCCAATTACTGCTAGTTGCACCTTGAATACTGTGTTCAGTTTGGGTCCCTCACTACAAGAAAGACATAGAGGTATTGGAGCCTGTTCAGAGAAGGGCAGTGAGGATGGTGAGGGGTCTAGAGCACAAGTCTTATGAGGAGCAGCTGAGGGAACTGGAGTGGTTTAGTCTGAGGAAGAGGAAGCTCAGGGAAGACCTTACCTCTCTCTACAAATATCTGAAGGGAGGTTGTAGTAAGATGGAGGTTGGTAGTGATAGGACAAGGAAATGACCTGAACTTGCATCAGGAGAAGTTTAGATTGGATATCAGGAAAAAATTCTTCACTGAAAGGGCTGTTAGGCATTGGCCCAGGCTGCTCAGGGCAGTGGTGGAGTCACCATCCCTGGAGGGATTCAAAAGGCATCTAGATGTGGTACTTAGGGACAAGGTTTAGTGGCATGGTGGTGATAGCTTGATGGTTGGACTGGTGGTGATGGATTGATGGTTGGGCTCAGTGATGTTAGAGGGCTCTTCCAGCCTCAAAGATCCTGTGATTCTGTAGTCTGTCAAAATGGGAAATATTTGGGTCCCACCATATTTTTATGGGGTTTCATCTCCCAGAGGTCCAAAATCCTGTCCTTGGGAAGCATGTACCATCAGTTCATCTCATGGTCCCTTTCACACTGACAGTCTGGTCAGCCCAGCTCCATGTAGTTGTTGCCCAGTTGTGTAGTTGTTCAGCAGACAGTGTGGCTTTGTGTACTTCTTCCTGCCATTTGCCATAACCATAACATCTCCACCATGGCTTACAAAACCTGTCAGCACCAACAGGACAACCTGTGTACTGTACCCATGACTGAACTCAGAGCAGTGTTCTCAGAGGATGGCAAAGATGAATTTGAGTATTCGACCACTCAACAGCTGCACCTGTAGAGATGTTTTAAGTCTATGTCATCAGTAATCTACTCTAGTCCAAAGCCACCTACTGTTCCTCCAGGAAAGCAGGGATATTAGTAATTCTTTTTCTGCAAATTATAGAGAACTGAGACTAGAACTTCCCTCATATTTCTTTATTTAGAGCTAAATGCTTTGACTCAGTTTCTGAGAGTTAATAATGACACTACAGTCAAAAGCCAAATGTTGCTTTAGTTGACATTATTTCTAGAAGTCTAAAAAGAGGCAGAGATTTGTGTTCCTCCTTGGGTACCTTCTCTGTGTATCAATTTCCCTCAGTAGGTCTTTATTTACTAACACATGACCTCTTTGCTTGGGAAGCGTGGGTCAGAAGAGAGGGCAGTGAGGTGGATTGAGGAGTTGACCAACAAAGCTGGGAGAGTTGTGATCAGCAGTGCAGAGTCTAGCTGGAGGTGGTGACCCTCAGGGGTCAGTACTGGGTCCACTCTTGTTCAACATCTTCAATGAGCTGGATGAAGGAACAGGGTGCACCCTCAGCCAGTTTGCTGATGACACAAAACTGGGAGGAGTGGCTGATACCCTTCAGGCCGTGCTGCCATTCAGTGAGACCTAGGCAGGCAGAGAGAAAGGGAGAGAGGAAACTCATGAAGTTCAACAAAGGCAAACACAGGGTCCTGCACCTAGGGAGGATCAACCCCATCCACCAGTACCAGCTGGGGGTTGACCTGCTGGAAAGCAGCTCCACAGAGAAGCGCCTGGGAGTCCTGGTAGACAAGTTGTCCATGAGCCAGCAATGTGTCCTGGTGGCCAAGAAGGCTCCTAGGATGCATGAAGAAGAGTATGACCAGAAAGTGAAAGGAAATTCTCCTTCCCCTCTACTCTGCCCTAGTGAGGTCATATCTGGAGTATTGTGTCCAGTTCTGGGCTCCCCTGTTCCAAAGAGACAAGGAACTACTGGAGAGAGTCCATTGGAGGCTAGGAAGATGCTGAGGGCACTGGAGCATCTCTGAGAGGAGGAAAGGCTGAGAGACCTGGGGCTGCTTAGCCTGGAGAAGAGCAGCCCCAGAGGGGAGCTGCTCAATGCTGAGCAAGAGCTAAAGGGTGGGGGCAAGAGGCTGGGGACAGACTCTGCTCAGTGGTGCCCAGGGACAGGCCAAGGGGCAATGGACACAAACTAGAACCCAACAGGTTCCATCTTAAGATGAGAAAAAAATTCTTTGCTGTGAAGGTGCTAGAGCCCTGGCTCAGGCTGCCCAGAGAGGCTGTGGAGTCTCCTTCTCTGGAGAGGTTCCAAAGCCACCTGGAGGTCATCTTGGTCAACCTACTCTGGGTGACCCTGCTTTAGGCTGGACTGACTAATCTCCAGAGGTCCCTTCCAACCTCTGCTATTCTGTGATTTTGTGTTTAGCACTACTGGGACTTGAGGTTATTTCTTGATGAGTGGTACAGTGACATTTCTGGGTTCACTCAGGGTGACTGAAGGGGTTTCAAACCCTTCACCAATTCCTCTCTCCTTCTGTCCATCCTTTCTGTGGTGGTTCTATAATCTTTCTGTGATCCTTCACACACAGGCTCATTCAAATCATTATTTCACCAAATCCTTTTAATCAGGGAGAGGAGAGTGTGGGATAAGAGGAGAGAGGGTGGGTAAGAGGAGCTAGAAGGAAGTTGTCCTTCTTAACACAGACTGCAAGATGTTAGCCTCCATTTTCACCAAGAGACAAGAGGAAATACCAAGGAGAAGCAGCCAAATGTCAGAGAATGGCACATTTTCTGTGTAGTTTACCAGAAGTATGTGAAAACAGCTGTAGAGAGAATGGATAAATTATGTTTAACTTTGGATTGAACTCAGAATTTTGAGCAAAAAAATCTACCTACCCTATTTATAGCTAGTTCTGGCACAGTACTGTGTGCTATTGCAAATTTAGGAACTGGCAATGGGCTTTAGTAAATCGATGTGCAAAGCATCCTTGTAATAAAGAAGTTATAACGAGATACAGAAGATGTCTTCTTGAGTTCCTTGTGCTTTTTAACTTGAGACTCTTTTAGCTCCTTTCTGTTAAGAACTAAGTTTTTATGCCCATATAGTGAGAGAGAGGAATACCAGCATGCCAGTGGAAAGGTTTTGTTCGCGTGGGCAACATCACAGTGCTGGTGGCCTCTGCAAAGACAGGGACATGTTGCTTTCCATATGATTTCTCAACTGCCTCTACAGCATGAAACAATAAAGAATTATCATATGTTATGCATATATGGCAAAGCATCTTCTAGCCAGACACAGACTTAATCACATGGAAATTTAGTCTAGAAGCAGTTCTGCATTCACTCATGTGCCAGTAGTATTAGAAAGAAAATACAATGTTACTGAAAAACATTTTAATTTTGAAAGTATTGTATGTGGAATCAAAAGGGCTAACACATAAGAATCTGAGTACACCCCTTTGTGACTATAAATTTCCACTAATATTAAAAGATTTAATAAATATAATCACATGCAGAATTAAATCACCTTGTCATTCAATCCAAATATTTGAAGAGTGTAAGGCCATGAGCAGGCTCATGGAGTTTAAGTCCCTTAAATCACACTATTTTGTGAAGTCTTAGAAATCCTATTGCTTGAATGGGCACAGGGAAATGCTTAGATTTGAATACAAAATGAAATTTCATTTCAAATATTTTCACAGCTATGTGTTGCCTTTCATTTCTGACAACACCAGCTTTTCTGCTTTTTGTCTGAATACTATGAAAAATGAGTGTTACATTGGAACCTGCTGCTGGCAAGCGAGGAGCATGGACTGTTAGCTACTAACATGCACAGTTCAAAGGCCATGCTTTCTTTTGTGGTTTTAGTATCCCTTCTACAAACCTAATTTACATAATTAACTGACACTGATTGCCTGCATTGGTTGCATCCATCCCTTGTTTGCAAGCTACCTGTCATCAGGAAATTTCATGAAGTTCAACAGCCAATTTCAAATGATAGAAAAAAATGACTCCACCTTCACACTACAATTTCCTAGTAGGGAGATGCCAACCTTAACACTTATTTACTCAGGTACACAGGAGAGATTTCAGGTTAATAAAACTGAGTGCTATGCTTCCCATAGCAGGGCTCTTACTCTTTTTCTGCTTTGATTATGGAGATGACAAAGGTCTCATCTGCAAAATACTTGCTGGCTGATGGAGCCCAACAGGGCACAGCCTTGCTAGAGAGGATGTGAAAGACACCAGGCTTCCAGCAGCAGAATCTTGACTTCAGTTCCTACTCACTTCAGGAGAAAGGATCTGACTCCATCAGAGAAACATCAGTATATTTATTTCATTTCATTTCTTACAGGCTGGCAACTCAACAGTTTCTTCTGTCTGTACAATTGGATCTATCTAAAGAGAAATCTACTGCACGCATCAGACTGTGAGTGACCGTGAAGTGCATTAGATTCCAGATGCACTAAATCCCGTACACTAAGGAGATTTCCACCAGTGCAGCTCCACTAGTGACAACAGTTGCTTCAGATTTACAGCACAGCAGGAGGAGACCCAGATCTGGGATGGTTTAATTCTGCAGAGCGTCATAGAGTCCCTAAGTGGGTGATTGTGAACAGGAGATGAATTAGACATCTAAGGAGGCCAGGTGGGCTCCTTGGGAAGGTGGGAACAAGACACATTGTCAGTGACAGTGGCAGAAGGGTTAATGCTTCCATGCCCATGTACTAGCAACAATTTTATTAACTTGTTTTCATTCCTTTTTTTGTTTTCATTCCTTTCTAATGCTGTTGTTCATTTTCAGATTCCATTTTTAATATTTTTACTTTAGTTTTAATATCCTTCTCAGGAATTTACAAACAATCTACTCTCTAGAAGTTAATTGTAGCATTTTTTATTCCATAAAAATACATTTCACATTCTCAGATCCAATTTTGTGAGGTAATTGGATAATAAATGAATAATAAGAATAACAAGACCCCGATTAACTTCTTAGTCATTAAACTGACTTAACATTTCAGAAAGAACAATAACTTCTCCAATAATGTTCCAGACTAGTGATTATAATCACAGTGCACCAAAACAAATGTAGAAAGTGATGCTGTCTCTCTTGGATGGTAGGATGGAAATTTGTCATGATTTACATAATTGCCAGCGTTTCTCCCCAAGGCCTGTGCCCCCTCCCTCCCTAAGGATCGCAACTAGCCATGGAAGTGTTCAGCACTCAGCAGCTCTGCAGCCCCTGCAATAAACCTCCTTCTCCTGAGCAAGAGGATGAGGCATTGGTCAGTACTCTGGGTTCAGCCCAGGACACAGCTGGTCAATCTGAATGCCCCCACCCATTTCTGTGTCTGGGAGAAGGCTCTCTGAAAGCTGAGGAGATGCCACCAGCAGCCTTTCCCCAGTTTCCTTGGTGCTGCCCAGGGGCAAAAGGAGGTGCTGGAAGTGTTGTAGGGAACCTGCCTCCTTCACTGCTCTCCTCCTAACCAAGATCCCCTGTGCAGGCACTTGCTCTGAGCCTGGGTGAGGGCCATGGCATTGAAGGGCTTGTGGTGCCCAAGGGAGCCCAGCAGCTGGTTCTGCAGGGTACCTGTGCCCCTTCCCAAGCACAGATGTTAGCAGAGCGATCCCACACTCTTGTGACTTCCCACATCAGTTAATGCAGCTTATCATGATGGGTCCAGTCCTGTCTGGAAAGCCTCATCTGGTGCAGAACAGGGCAGCCCTGCCAGGAAGCAGCTGACACCACTTCATGGACCTCCAGAATTGCCCACAGATGGTAGCTGGGAACATATTGCTGTGTGCTTAAGAGGAGACCTTAATACTGTCTGAAGTACCCCTGTGGCACCTCACACCATTTTACATCCTACTCAGGGCTGTAAATCCACCATCCAAACTTCTAATGCTCTCTCTTCACCTTCAAAATATCCAGGTGATGTCTGGACAAGGGGGAGACTTGAGCAGCACTGTGGAGCCCCCAAATTATTTGTAACACCTTACAACAAAACATAAGTGGGTGCTCTGACAAAGTGTTCACTGAACTTTTCCTGCCACCTGATCAGCTGGAAACCTATCAGTGCAAAATATCTTCTGGCTGGCTAAAAGTTATTTTCTAGTCCCCTTAAGCAGCCCAGGAGGACTGGGCTTCAACCTGGTTTCTCATCCCAGTTATCCCTCGCACTGCCAGTGCCTTTCAAGGAGGATTTAAATGTGTGCTAGCCCTTCCTCATGGCAGCAGTTCCTCTGAAGTGATGGAAGACTTCATTTGAAACATTTCTCTCCCCCAGTTCTAAAATAGCCACTGACAGAGAAAGCAACAAATGACCACAGAGCCTCCTGAGCAGCATGGCTATGTTGGTCATGTCTCAGGAAACACAAAGTTTGGAAGAGAAGTTTGATTTTGATGGGAAGAAGAGCACAGGTCTGGCTCCATGGATCAGGGCTTTGGCTTCAAATAAGTGTAATTTATATATATATTGGTTTGGGGTTTTTTTTTAAAGGAGTAGATGCCTATGGGCATTCCTATCCAAGCTTAGGTGTTGTAGGTCAAAAACCAAGAGACAAAAAAGGACAGGTGACAACAATATTGGCCAAGGACTATTGTGTTTGACCCAGCTCTGCTGCCCCAGCCACAACACTTGGAGGAAGTGCCACACAAACAGAGGAAGCAGGATTCAGGCTGAGAAGGATTTAGTAACTGCATTACTACGCTCTCAGCACTGATGCCTGCAAAAGATAAAACCTGGGAAAAGACCTCGGGTTCCTACTCGTTATTGTTGCTGCCTGGGATTTAACTTGTATGTCTGAACTGTGTTCATATTTCACTGGTGTAGGTGGGGCACCGTGAGCCCGTTCCTACGGCGAGACACTGACAGGACTGCTGATGTTTACAGTAACAGGTTAGAGAGCCTTTGCCAAAGCATTCTTAGTTTTTCAAATGATTGGTAGGACCCAGCCCCCTTCCCCCTCTCCATTGTTATTTTGTCTGCTGGATTTACAGAAGGAGGAAATGGTAAATTACAAGGGAAAAAAGAAAAAGAGCATTTATCTTGGTAGGACGTGTTGCTTTGAACTTGGATGATATGAACATATCAGTCAGATCCAGGGAGATGTTAAACGAGGTTGCTCCTGGTTTCTGGTTCACTGAGGCTGGGAGTTGGCTTTGAATGCATGGTAGGCATGGAGCTTAACTCCACCAGGCTGAATCCTTCATGTGGACATGGAACATTGATAATGAGCACAGGTTGCCCTGGATTTCACCTGAGTTACACTGACCCGAAATAAAGCCTAGATTAACAATGTAGTTTGGACTGAAATCTGCCCAGATGAAGCTGTGCCTCAAAACCGTTACAGGATGGAAGTGCAGCACAGGGAATATAATGACAGGCTACAAACACTGTTTGGAGTAGTCTTGGGAGAGGAAGTATTTTCAGCTGACATTTCCAGTTCCCAATCAAAGCTTGGCCAGTTAGGTGGAAACTGGATTTAGGGAGGAAACGTTAACTCCATTTTGATAGAGATGCTAATTCCAACACTTGATGAGGCTTCAGAGATTTGCCTGCTCCACTCTACTGTTTCCTGATTATGGAACATTCATTATTTCACTTTAACTTTTCAGACAGCTCAGTGTAACTACATTTCTTCCTTTGGGGATGACTAGGAACTGGATATTTAAGTGTTAAATGGCAGTACTGAACTGGGCAGTGGTCAGAGCTGCACTGAACTGGATTTACCATACAAAGAAGTGTGTCATGCACCAACCTACCAGATATAAAGAATGTAAAAAAAGAAAAGAGAGTCATTCCCACAGGTAGCAGCTTGGAAAGATGTCTTATCCTTTTCCTTCTTTCCTCCTTTAAGAGATAATACAGACACCAAAATGAAGAAAAATACAAGTACTGTTTAATTTCACTTGTTTCTGCTTTCGAAATGACACTTTTCCCCTGGTATGTAAGCCAGCAGTGAAAACAGGTCTCACTAAATAAATAATATAATAACCAAATAAAGAAATTAATCAACAATAACAATGCCCCAGAAGCAAATTAATCCTCAGAGATTTAAGCAAGTATAGACAATTTAACTCCTAAGTGTAAATTTTTTCTCAAAGAATTGCAAGCTGAGAGCTACAGTGAAATCTGGATTTATAGCATCTACTATAAATAAGATACACATATATTATTGCTTGGAAGATCAAATCAGTCCTTGGAAAAGTACTTCTACTTACTATTTTTAAACATAGTGAAACTTTTACTTACTATTTTTAAACTTAGAGAATTTCTACAATTAATCATCAGACAGACTTCACAAATACATTTTTAATACTCAGGCTGACTCTCCACATTTATGCAGTTAACTTTCATAATGACAGGGTATTACAAAGGAACAGAGAGGATGCTACATTGCAAAACTAGAGATGCTCTAAGTTCAAAGCCCAGTACCACAGCACAGTAATAATTCTCTGGAAATGAAGAGAGAGGAAAACCCCAAATATTCTCTTTTAAGAAAACGAGTAGCTACAGAAAATGTAGCCCAGTTTTCTGTGGCTTTGTGTCTTATAGTTGAATTATCCTGTGCCCAATAAGATGCAAACTCTGATTGAAACTTTTCCTGTGGCTGAGGCATCCATCAGCTCCTTTTGTCTCCCATGTGGATTTTCTGATGTCCAGTAGAAACATAGAAACATCATCACCGTTGGAAAGGACCTTCAAGATCAAAGTCCAACCGACAGCCCTACACTACTCTTATCCCTAAACCATCCCCCAGAGTACCACATCCACCTGTTTTCTGAAAACCTCCAGGGATTGTGACTCCACCACTTCCCTGGGCAGCCCATTCCAATACCTCACCATTCTTTCAGTGAAGAATTTTTTCCTAAAATCTAATCTGAGCCTGCACTGGCACAACTAGAACCCATTCCCTCTAGCCCTATCGCTAGTCACAAGGGAGAAGAGGCCGACACTCACCTCTCTACAGCCTCCTTTCAGGTAGCTGAAGAGAGCAATACGGTCTCCCCTCAGCCTCCTCTCCTCCAGGCTAAACAGCCCCAGCTCCCTGAGTCTCTCCTCATAAGGCCTGTTCTCCAGGCCCCTGATCAGCCTAGTTGCCCTTCTCTGCACCCTCTCCAGCACCTCAAAGTTCTTCCCTATACTGTGGTGCCCCAAACTGCACACAGTACTCGAGGTGTGGCCTCACCAGTGCCAAGTACAGGGGCAAGATCACCTCCCTGCTCCTGCTGGCCACACTATTCCTGATACAAGCCAGGATGCTGTTGGCCTTCTTGGCCACCTGGGAACACAGTAATCCTGTTTTGCTCCTAGTGAAGTCTCTCTCGGCAGAGAAACAAGTCAGGCTGCTCAGCTCTGCTCAGCTACGGATTTCCACTAAACACAGAACAAATTAATGTCAAGCTTCCTTCATCAAATCAACTGACATTAGTCAGCAAATTCAAAAGTTCTAGGGGACTGAAAGATAGGCTCAAAAACAGCATGATAATACTCATTTCAGTGTAAGACCAGGTTCAAATTGTTAGTATCCTGGGTGCACTTACTTTTGCCTCAGATCTAATTTTTCCTCTCTAAAGACCAAGTCTTCCCTCATATGCTGATTTGCACTGGAGATGTGTACAGACTAGTTGTGTGTTCTTTTGGTAAGGAAAAATCCTGCAGTGATAGGGGGAAGGCACAGGCAGGCTGGCAGAGGAGAGGAAAAAGGTCTGTGAAGCTGCTACAGGGTGCAGGTAATTCTGGTAATGAGGTCAAGCAGACATTTGTTATAAGATGTGCTTGTGTGCCTTCTTGGCAGAAGGAAATCAACGTTCTGAGAGGAGCAGAGGAAGTAGCCCAGCAGAAGAAAAAAGGCCCAGTCATCAGCTCAACTCAGTTGGCAACACTTTTCTATCCAGCTTTCTTTGAGAAGAAGGAATCAAATGAGCTAAGGAAAGTTTGCCACAACAGGTTTGAAATCCAGAGTCCCAGTGTCAGACTTTCTTCCTGAGTACTAGAAGCATTTGCATTGAAGTATGCAAATCCTTCTCCAAGGAATCTCAGGTGGCACTCAGGTCTCCATTCAGGAAGAGGAATATGGCATTTGATCCTTTCTGAGATAACCATGGCTTCTGGTAGCTCCAACAGGGAAGACTGAAGGAGATATTTAAATATCACCTACTTAAACCTCCCTGACCTCACCGGCCCAGCAAGGTCACGAATAAAAACCAAACCTTTCACGTGGTTCCTGTTAGGTTTTGAAGCCAGTTTTTTGGAAAGGAGCACCTGAAGGTCCCTGCTTTTCATGTGCTGTCTGTAAAGAACCAGCAAGTCCTAGTGCCAGCCTCCATAGGCTTCGATGGTTCTCATCTGACTGGAAGCCTCTACCTCTTCTCCCCTCCTTGATCCCCCTGGACTACCCAAGCCTTGAGAGGAACCAGTCAGCACAAATCTTCCATGCAATTTACCCAAGGTTTTAATTACAGCCAAATCAAAGAGCAGAGGGTTCAGGCAACACAAAATCCACTTGGGAACTCAGCACCAGTGAAAGAAAGCACCAGTGAAACCACCAAGTTCAATAGGCTTCAAAAAGAGAAGGAAGATGAAGAGCAGCAAACATGTGATTGCTTTTGCTTCTAGCACATACTAATTTCGCTTTTGGCTGGATTTAACAGAAGCACTATAGCAAGCTGCAACCTTTTAGTGGCTCAGACTGTAGCTTTCAGTCCATCCTCTGCATTTTCCCAGATATCAGACTGACAGGATCTTGATTTGTTAAGCACCCTGTGGGAAAAAATGGTGCAAATGTCATGGACACAGAAGGAAGAGACAAATTAATATAACAAAGACAACTTATATTATTTTACTCTGTAGTGCCTGACTTGCAAACTATATAATGTAGTTTTTACATGCAATTCCATTAAAGAAAAAAAAATGAGGGAAAGAGTACTGGAAAACTTCACAAGTAGTCATCAGGTCCCAAAAACTTAGATCCACAGCACAGCCTACAATTGTCCTAATCTGCCTGAGCATTTGATGACACAGTAGAAGACTATTGTCTATGCCCAGCCATGGGAGGGAGATGAGACAGATCTTTACTGAGTACATTTCAAAGCTATTTGTTAGACAGCAAATGAAAGCTGAAAGTTGGGAAAGCACAGTTCAATCACAGAAGAAAAATGTATTTTCTGTTTGGAAAACTCTACTGTTCTTGTTCTCTTTGGCTTCCCTCTCCATCCCCACATCTGTTTCTACTTACCCTGCTCCCATTTTCTCACTGGGAAGCATCAGACAATCTTTACTGCAGGCACAAGTACCCCTTCCAAGTGTCTTTGAGGGAACACATCCTTAGTCATGTTTGTACTCTGCCTGGTGTCCTTGCCTCACATGCAAGCTCGGGTCCACATGTGTCTCAGCCCTTGACTCAGCAGAATGCTTAAGCAGAGACCTCACTATACAAGTGCTTAACCCCCCAAAGCTCTGCCATGCATTTGAGTTGAGAACTTCTTCTACTGAAGCCAGCAGAAGTGCAGTGCCTGGCACTGTTGTCTTCTGAACTGGGGTGTGAGACCTGCACATGGCACTTACTTTTGACTCCAACAGCCAAAAAATTAGTTTTAGGTATAAAGCAAATAGAACATTTTTGGTTCATTATTTTTCCAAATGTTGGCAAGGAAGCCTGTTATTTTCCCCATGCTTCTCCAAGGTGAGCTAGGTAGGAATTGTCTTCCTCATTTTGTTATACACTCAAAACTCAGAGCAAGAAATTCCTCAAGCTGCTTGTGAGAATCCTGCCAGGTCTCTGTGTGTGTCCCTGGAACTAGGGAGGACCAAGGAGACCCTGGAGCACTCATGTTGGACAGGAAAACCTCTTTCTCCTTCCTGCACTGACATTCCCCCAGGGAAAGCTCCTGATCCTCAGTCTTATGG
This sequence comes from Galbula dea, assembly GCA_013399015.1. Lineage (NCBI taxonomy): Eukaryota > Metazoa > Chordata > Aves > Piciformes > Galbulidae > Galbula > Galbula dea. The sequence continues at coordinate 1,977,761 of VWZX01007597.1, forward strand.
TGGCTGAGGTGTCTCTCACAGACAAAGCACACCACAACCACTCTGATGGAGGGGAAAACACCCCAAAATGTGACAATGCCCAGATTTGTCTCCTGCTGATGGAGAAATGACTGTGATCCATAGGGAAAATGGGGGAACATAGCAAGATGAACAGCTTGCTACCCAAAATAATGACTTCCTAGGCAATGCCTGTAAGCATTTGTCGTATTAATTAATTGCAATTAACCCATTTCAACTACTAGGAGGATTGTAATTCTGTTGTAAATTGTAAGTGTTCAGCATGTAAGGAAACAACTGAATGTAAAAAACCATCTTTCAGAAAATCACAGATGTGCAAGAGAAGAATGTTGCTCTTAGCTCTTCTTCAAGAGAGAAGGAGCTGGCATAACAGGACAGGACATTTCTCACTCAGAACACATGCATGCTCAGGCAAGCTGAAGGGCTGTGTGAGGCTGGCAGTTGTGGAGAGATGAGTAAGTCCATTCAGAGATAAAACGACTCCTTTTTTTACACAGGCTAGTCTAATGTGGAAACTGCCAATCCTTCTCCTCTCACTACTTCTTTGATGTTCATTTGCTTTAAAATTTTTCTCCTGTGATGAACAGCAGAGATTGCCAAAGAGTATTTGCAAGCTCAGCAGCAAAGCAGAAGGAACTGAGGACTTGTTGCTCAAAATGAATCCTTGAAAATTACTTTCTACAATCATTCCCCTCTGTTTTCTTCACTGCTACAGGATAAAGGGAAGCAGACAAAGATGATGGCAATAACTATGGTAACTTATTAGTGTTTGCAAAACTTCTGATGGAGGCTTGTAAGTGTGCAAAGTACCACCTTGAAAGGGATGCTGAAGAAGGCATATATATGCATGCCAGAGTCCTGAGGGAATTGGCTGATGCAGTTGCCAAGCCACTCTCAGTGATATTTGAAGAGTTCTGGCAGTCAGGTGAAGTCCCTGATGATTGGAAGAAGGGAAACATTGCATCCATATTTAAAAAGGGTAGCAAGGAGGACCCTGGGGACTACCAACCTGTCAGCCTCACCTCTGTGCCTGGCAAGATCGTGGAACGGATCCTCCTTGAAGCTGTGCTAAGGCACATGGAGGGTAGGGAGGTGGTTAGAGACAGCCAGCATGGCTTCACCAAGGGCAAGTTCTGCCTGACCAGCCTTCTGTGATGGAGTGACTGCATCAGTGGACAAGGGAAGAGCTATGGCTGTCATCTCTCTGGACTTATGTGAGGCCTTTGAGATGGTTCCCCAAAACATCCTTCTCTCTAAGTTGGAGAGATGTGGATTTGATGGGTGGACTGTTTGGTGGATAATGAATTGGCTGGATGGTTGCATCCCAAGGCTAGTGTCTTGATGTGATAATGTCATCAATGTCTTCAAGTCTAGATGGAGACCTGTAACAAGTGGTGTCCCTGAGGGGTCTGTACTGGGACCAGTGCTGTTCAGTATCTTCAGAAGCAGCATTGACAGTGGGATTGAATGCACCCTCTGCAAGTTTGCAGATGACACCAGGCTGAGTGGCACAGTTGACATGCCTGACAGATGGGATCCATCCAGAGGGACCTGGACAAGCATGAAAAATGGGCCTGTGTGAACCTCATGAGGTTCAACAAGGCCAAGTGCAAGGCCCTGCATCTGGGTTGGGGCAATCCAAAACACAGATACAAGCTGGTAAGGGAGTGGATTGAGAGCAGCTCTGTGGAAGGGGGTATTGGGGGGTGAAAAAATTGTCATGAGCCAGCAATGTGCACTTGCAGCCCAGAAAGCCAGTTGCATCCTGGACTGTATCCCCAGCAGCATGGCCAGAAGGTCGAGGGAGGTCATTCTGCCCCTCTGCTCTGCTCTGGTGAGAACCCACCTGGAGTACTGTGCCCATTTCTGGAGTCCTCAGCACAGGAAAGACATGGGAGGGCCACAAAAATGATGGTCTGGAACACGTCTCCTGTGAAGAACGGCTGAGAGTTGGAGTGGCTCAGCCTGGAGAAGATGAGGTTCCAGGGAGACCTTATTCAGTATTGAAATACTTAAAGAGGGCCTGTAAGAAAGATGGAGACATTCTCTTTGGCACAGCCTGTTGCAACAAGACAAGGGGTGATAATTTAAAACTAAAAGAGAGTAGATTCAGACTAGGTAATAAAAGGAAGAGATTTTTTTCGATGTGAGTGGTGAAAACACTGTCCCAGGTTGCTCAGAGAGGTGGTACATGTCCCATCCCTGGAACCACTCGAGGTCAGGTTGTCTGGGGCTCTGAGCAACCTGGTCTAGTTGAAGATGTCCCTGTTGACTGGAGGGGGGTTGGACTACATGACCTTTGGGGGTCCTTTCCAACCTAAAACATCCTATGATTTTTTTTCCATCCCATCTCTTTTTTTCTGTATGCATTTCACTTGCAACCTTTGACTTTTGTAGTAAAATCAGCACTGTCAAAACTGCCATGAGAACAGCCAAAAGGGCACCTTGAGCCAGTCCCCTGCCCACGAAGGTGGGATGCTTTGGAAGGAGTGCAAGAGCAGGGTTAGACTACTCCAGGCCAGTACTCTTCCTCCAGACACACTCCCCACCGTGTGGCACATAATGAACACGGGCGCCACAACCTGTCCCTCGGAGGGCAGCCGTCCCCAGGAGCTGCCTTCAATGAGCTGTCCCTTGCTCAAAGCAGGCAGGCGGGTGGCGGCACTAGGTGGCACTGGAAGCTCTGAGGTTCAGCCATTCCCAAGGCTATGTTGTGCTTTAAGCGCCATCTGCTGGCGTTGTCCACTTGGTCCGGAGGGGTCTGTGCTGGGACCCTCTCCAGCAGCCCCTCTCCTCACGTTTCTCGGTGAGCACAAGTAACGAGGGATAAGGATACAATGCCAGCGAGTTTTTCTAAACTGGATAGCATTTCCCCACCTTTCGCCTTATACTTTTGGAAAGGAGTTCAATATGCAGTGTACTTAGTAATTCTGATTTTTGGCCAAAAACCTTTACTGGAAGAAAGTTTGGCTTGGAGAAAGGCATGCACTTGCTGCCAAATGTGGTCCTGCTGCTGGATGTGAGAGCATGGCAGTGTCCTCTTCTCCACAGCTCTTTGGCTTCTTCTCCTCCTGCTTACTCTTTAAAACCCCTGTTTTTAAATCAAATAGATAGGAGAAAACAGAGAGACTGCCACGGGTGCAAGAGCACAAAGAAAATCAAATGAAAAAGACAGTGTTTCAAACCCCACCCTTCCTCACCCCCATCCCTCCTCACCGCACACCCTCCCCCAATCCCAGAAAAAAACAACCATGAAGAGAAACAGCAAGGGACTAGTCCTTTAGTCCTTTGCAATATTCCCCAAAGCCAGGAAAGTATCTAATCATCCTTCAAGATGCTGCACAGGAATGCTGACCACCTAGCAAGAGTTTCCTTCCATGCAAGTTGATTGCAAAGCTGCTCATTCCTGACTCCACTCAGCTTGTTTGGCCTGAAATCCTTTAGTAACAAATAACATCGGGTTATGTACAATAGGTGAGTGCATTATCTGTCTCTAAGTCTGTTCTGCCATTCCCTGGACAGCATCCATTGCTGGGCTGAAGGCAGTGTGTAACAGCCATAGATTCGGGTGGCCAACAGCAGGCATCTGTTCCACATTCTGAAAGCCTTCTGCACTGCTGTAAAGGCTGGGTGGGAGCAGGGCTTCACCTCACTCCTGCCCGTGGTGAGGCTGACAGAGAAAGTTCCCTCTCACTTCTTTAGGGGCACAGAGCATGTTTGATCTTTTGCTTCTATCTTGTAAACTGATGCTGAACCAAGAAATTCCCAAAGCGGTGTGACAGTCACTGAGAGGGTTATCAGGCATTGGCACAGGCTGCCCAGGGAGGGGGTGGAGTCACCAACGGTGGAAGGGTTCAAAAAACATGTAGAAGTGGTGCTTGGGGCCATGGTTTAGTGGTGAGCATGGGAGTGTTGGGGGGACTCGGTGATCTCAGAGGCCTTTTCCAACCATAATGATTCTGTGATTCTCTGACAAGGAGGAACAGCTCTGGCCATGGAATCTGGTGGGTGACTGGTGCTGGGGTAGCAGCTGGCTAAACCACTCCAGACTCTGGCTACAGACAGGGCAGGGGACTCCACTGGGCCACCTTGAGAGGCAGAAGGAGTAACTTGTTCTTCCTGGCACTATCAAGAGTGGCACCCCAAATCCTAACCCCAGGGTGCCCTTGTCTCATTTGACACACTTCCTTTAGGCTGTTACCATCCTACACCCCATCAGCTGGGGACAAGAGTGGAGAGGAGTGGCAGGGACACAGGGAGGACAGTTCTGCAAACTGCCAGTTCAGGAAGGCTGGCCAGGGGAATTCAGAAGGGAGTGCCAAACGTCTGACCTACCTACAAATGAGTCCTCTCACACACATAATGAAGACAGAATTTGCATTAGAAATCCATACAGCTGTTTGGAAAGGGGAACGTTGCCCTCAGGGACAAATCCACTCCCTAACACCCAGTCTTAGCGTCTCCCTCATGCCTGGCCAAGATCCTCCCCCTCATGAGGAAGAATCCTCCCCCTGAGGCACCTAAGCTACAGTGGAGCAATCCCGAGGAGGCTGCTTTATTAAATTAAATGTCCTTGTGGGAGGATGTAATTCAGGGGTTTTTTTGCTTTTTTGTTTCTTTTCCTTTTTTCTCTCTTTTTTTTTTTTAGCAGATGAAGCTTCCTACTCAGGGAGTAGGCAGGACTGCTGCTTTGGTGTGGCAGGAGTCAAACTGAACTTTGTCTCTGTTGGTTTTATAAAGTATGCACAAAAAAAGGAACAGATTCCCCAAATCAGGTTGTCTTTTCCTTCAGATCCAATTACTCAGCCCAAGTTCATCATTGGGACAGTGCAATGCAGATCCATGTTCTAAGTAGGACTCCCCAGTGAAAACAATGAGGAGTGTCCTGCCTAAATTAATACCACAATATGTCCCAGAGAAAATAAATAAAGAGAAATCAAGCCGAGCCAGTTTCAGTTAGGCCAAATGTGGGAGTTTTGCCTTGAAGTAAAAACATAGGAATTTGGTCTTGTTCTGTTTTAAAAGAAATTACTTTAAGAAATGTATCCTAAATAATCAAGACAAGCAAATGTTTTCTACATAAGTAACCAGAACTACACCCCTAAAATACAGATGAGGCTTTTTCACAACTTTAGTATCAAGTTTTCTGTGCAGAATATTCAGCAGGAATTCTCAAATCAATATTCTTTATTTTTAATGGTCAGCACTTGTTTTACTTTAGTCAGTGTAAGCCCCTTAACAACACATCCCTTTTGCCTGCACTGTATTCAAGGAAGCATGCTGAGGATAGGATCACAAATACAGAAGATCTTTGCAGAAGCCCTGTAGAAGGTCTCTTTACTGGCAGGAGAAGTAAGTGCTTTACTTGGTGGGTCTGCCAATTGCATAAATATTATTCTGTTTACTGGCCAGCTGCAAATGGAATAGAACATTTATGGTCTGAAAAATTACTCTAAATATAGTAACATGAGGCTTGCTGTTTATGATCACTTAGTGACTTAATAATGAATACTCTTTGTTTAAGTTTCCTTTAAGAGCTATTTTTCTAACCTCATGTAGTACAAATTCAGTACAGGATATAAAGGCCAAAGTATATTATTCCAGTATTTTACTGATGATACCATAAATAAACAAAAGCAGAAGGTCACATGATGCCCCTATGCAGCTTCAGTGATGGGACTTGGCACTTCAGTGCGGACATCACCATGGTTACTTCCAGACTGCATTTCCAGCTTAGGTCCCAGCACATGCTTAAGCTCAAATTTGGTTTATGTCCAAATAGTTTGAATACTAACACCCAAAATGCAGGGCTTCAAACAAGCAGAGGTTTGGAGCCACACTATTCCTTAGCCCAGATTCAAGCATGTCCCAAACCACAGACAACTTTAACTCATCTGTCCTTATCACCATCCAGCAAAATCCCATGGTCAAGTGCAGTGCAGACCATGCAGCCTAGGAGCTTTCTAAAAAGGCTGGGGGCTGCCAGCAAGGCACTCTAGGATGTGTAGGCTGATGAACTGTGCTTTAGTGCCAGAACTGCAGACGCACAGATGAGAGAGTACACTTAATTTCAGACAATTTTCTGGCTTGTGTTCCACCAAGTAAGGGAGATGCAGCAGAATTTCCTGACTCTTCTCAAAGCAAATTCCATCTCTGACTGTCTTAGGTTACACAGAGCAAAACCACACTTCAGTCAGAAAACTGACATCTAAACATTCCTGATTGTGGCACAGGGAGCAGGATTGTCAAATGTTTTGGTTTTACCCAATGGCTAATTCCACTTCTGCAAGACAGTCCCCATTCTAAGAACATACATCTCCTAAGACAAAGAAGTCAAGATGTCAGAAGGGCTTTCCAGTCTCCTTTTGGTCATTATTGCTTTGCAGCTCTTGAAGATGCTGAGAGAAATGGCAACATATGTTCTAAGAACATCAGACAGACAGTGGGAACACCTCTTCCTGCCAAGCACTACTCACTATCTGTGTTGTACCATCTTGCAAATACATTGTTCAGACATTTTACTGGGTTTGGGGTTGTTTTCATCTAATTATCTTCAAGGCTCTCTCTGCAGAGCAGCTTCATGATCCACGCAGTTGGGAGAGGTGTACAAATAAAATTGGCACTGCACTGTAGACTGGAAAAATGAAGGGAAAGGTTAGAGGTCAGGCCTCATCTACACCTACTGTACAGAGCTCTTAATTCATGTAGGTAAAGCCATAGATGTAAACTGGGCTTTAAATGACTTGCCAAGAAGAAAATTAATATCAGAAAAGTAAACAGAATTGCAAAGTTCTTGGCTCTCCAGCTTTGCTGAGGCCCACGACCTCATTCCCATGCCCTCCTCCAAACACAGAATGCACCTCAGCTTTCTTTGGCATTTAGAAAGTCTCATCTGTTTGAGACTCCAGTGCCTTGCCTCACTGGCCTTTTAGGTCATAAATACCTCTTCTTAAAAGAAGGAAAAGGTCAGATTTGTTAAAGACTTCACAACTCTCCTCACGACTACCAGGCTGTTGCAATGCAATGACTCCAGGAGATAGGGCTACAGTCCTAGTGTTAAGGAATGCAATTTGAGCCTTTGCCGGCACAGACATGTCACTGATGCTACTAAAACAAAACTGGAGCTCAAATTTGTTTCAAGTCTTTACTTGCTTGGGATGGAAAGTTTGCTGGCAGCTGTTGTCATCATTAGCCTTGTGGCGATGTTTTTTTCTGAAGTGTCTTGTGTCTTACTGAAGCTTAATGCTTGTTAAGTTGGGAGGGGACTTTGGGTGATCTGCCAACAGCAGACAATAAAGTGTTCTTCTCTCCTGTTGTAACAGAGTCGTAAGTTTTGGGTTATGGCTAATGGCAGCCACACACAGTAAACTGAAACACACACAAATAAGAGGAAAATAAGAGGGGTTTTCTCTAAGTAGCCCATTTAGCCCAGTGCTGGTTCCCCTAGGGTTTTAAAAGCAATTGTAAAAACTCCCTCATTTTTCACCATTAACTACTTTATTTTCCTTGTAGGCTAATTCTGGGCATTTTTATAGCAACATCCCTCTCCAGGGACCCCAGCTTTGTAGTGGCTCCTTAGAGCAGAAGGGAAAGCTGTGATCTGGAAACACCCCTCCTCTCTCCCTGGCTTTCTGGAAGGCACTGAAACCCAATCACCTGCTTGCACACTTTCCTCTGGTTTTGCCTGCTCACTGTGGGTTGCTGGCATGGCTGGGGGTCTAGCTATTAAACTGGGTCAGATACATCATCTTTATCCTGTAAATGAAGAGAGAGCTGTACCTCAAACTGTAGCAGGAAGCCTAGGAAAGAACCACTGAAGCAACCCATGCAGCCCAAGGCAGACTCAAGCACGTTGGCCACATGCAGTGAAGCCTGCATATGTGGTTTATGGAGCTCTGTCAAGGCCATGAAACAGACTGCAGGACATCTGGTAATTCACTGGCATAAAACACTAGAACCACTTAAGTCCACTAGCTTCAGTACAGAGACCCTCTAATGAGTCCTGCAAGCAAACTGGGAGGTACTGTGTCACCCTGCAGAGTCACACATCAGCCTCAGACTGTTAGGTTTGTTTAGATTCATAATCATACAACAGGTCTAGTAAAGGCTAATCAGATCAAGGTAATTAAAAAAGCAACCAGGCACCTCCAGCAGAAAGAAAAATATTACTAAGTCCAAGCAAGAAGCAGCATATTTTGCCCTTTGGCTGTGGTTTTCGAGCCCCTGAAGTTACATGGAGGAAGCATGGCCAGGGACTGGCATTGTTCTAACAGTCTGAGGAAATTAAACTGTAAAAGAAATCTGTAAGATTTGTGTGATTTAGCATGGAGTTCTACAGGTAGAGCCTGGGATGGGGATGTGGGTTTAATGGGAGATTCAGTTCACTCCAGTGATTCTGGGTGCTCAGAATGACCTTATGGCTGCCATTTGATCCCTCTATGTCTCCTCTCCTCCTTCACATAACAGCCAGGATGATGATACACCAGTGCCTTACCCTTTCCTGCCTCATCTCCTGGAATGGGAACTCCTCAGGCAGAGAGACGCTGACAGCTGTGTGCCTGCATGCAGCCCAGCACCACAGGGCCACCAGCACAGCTCCTCCTGGCTGTGACAGCAGCAGGAAGGCACATGGCACTCCTGTGTCACCACACAAGAGGATGGACAGCAAGGTTCTCAAAGCCAGCAGGCAGTAACCACTCTCTGCACGCTTAGCAGTTTAAAGGAGATAATTGCCATCCATAACTTAAACCTTATGGGTAATTCAGAAGAGTGGAACTAATTAACTCTCTTGGCACTGGGCCTTGGTTCTACTGCTCATATGTATTATAAAACACATAAACATAATGGAAGTGTTGTTCTATTTGTCATGCTGTGTAACACATCAGGGAAAGTACTACAGAATTGGAAGCCAACATCTTTCCTCACACATGCTCTGCCTTAAGCAATCATCTCATCCAGTAGGGATCTGAGGCAAGAGCACTCCTGCTATAATTTCCCAGTTACAGAGGGATAACAAGCACAGAAATAGAATTCCACTTGTTGTGCATCTGCCTCTCCTACACACCCAGTGCAAGTAACTCCCTCGATTTAAGCCTGGAATCCCAAAGCCCCCAGAAGCCAGCTCAGCCTCCCTGAGGTCACTCACCTGACAGTCTTTTGCCAGGTTCTCTGCTCTTGCATCTTTTCCTAGCTTTCTTTCATGGCACTTGCATGTCTTTTGATCTTCCTGCATGATAAAATTAGATAACCTAACAGGAAAAAAAGAAAAGAAACAGAAAAGACAATTCAGCATTTGTAACAACAATCTCATTGGAATTTCTCTGGAAGACCTGTAGTCTGACCTTTCAGAGGCAAACTCCTCAGGCTACCAACAGAGTCCTTCCTCCTGTTGCGACACAAACATTTACATAAAAATGAGAAGGTTTGTACCTTTTTTTTTCTCCTAGCATCAGCATTTTTTTAAGTATTTCACATATCAATTTTTACTTAGGAGAGAGCCAGCCTCCCTGATGGAGGAAGCAGAGGTCTCAGCTGAGCTGAGTGACCCCTCAAAATAAAGGTAAGGTAATGGCTGCTCAAAATTAGGCAACTGACATGTTCTCAGGGGTAAACCTTTACAAAAAGACCAGCCTAGATGGCTGCCCCAAGATAGATATTATGTCCTTCTGCTTTTGAAGTGTCTCTAAAGCTCAGGTTGCTTTCCTCTGATTCTAGAGCTCTGTATGCAGCAGTAGCATATGGATTTCAAATATCAGCCACTGCTGAAAGACAATGAACAAAGGGCCATGCAAAAGAGAGAAATCAGAGCCAAATTCTCTCAGGTCACATGCCAGGTGAGACGACACTAGCTCAGGCTGTTCACTTGTCCAAACGAGGCCCTGCTGCCATCTGCCCACATATTTCTATCCTTCCGGTGCTGCTGTCACAGCAAGTCCTTCATTCTTTTGACAAAAAAACACCTGAGCTATTGTATGTGTATTGATTTGGTTGATTTGCTGCCTGTGTAACTCAGAGCATCATTAATCTGATACAGAGAGCACTGTTTGAAAGGCTTCGAGTAAGTACAATATCAAGTGTCACCCTGAGCTTTAGAGTACAAAAAGTGCAGATAGCACAAACAAAAGAGCCATACTCACCCTGGTTTAACTCTTCCAACCTTCCTGACTATTGTCATAAGGTGACTCTTCTGGAGTTGTATCAGAGGCAAATCTGAACCAGAACAGAAATGGGAAAAAGTTTCTTGGATAAAGATATTTTCCTGATTTCTTAAGCATGCTGCTTGACTGATACTGCTGAAAATGCTGATGACTGGAAATATTCATGTTCCTGTTTTTCAGATGCCGGAATGGTCTGTTTTCTCTGAGGATTGCAATATGCTTACCAAAAGATGCTAATCAGTTCCTACACAGAAACAAAATTAATTTCTCTTTAGAAAATTAACATGCAGGTTACTTCTGCCCAGTACCAGTGAACTGCTTCATAAGCAGCTGGGTAGCAGTATGAACACCTCTGAGAGTAAGTATATTTAGATATAGCAGGCATTTACTGTCATGAGAAGAAAACTTCTGAACTCAAATCCAAACAATCTGTGTTCTTGTCCAGATTCCTCCCTGCTTCCTGCACCCTGATTCATGCCTCAGCTGCTGTCTTAGCTGCCATCCCTGCTGTTACCGTGCCCTCGACACTATCACTGCTCTCAGCTGCTGCCTTCTCCAGCCCCAGCCACAAGAGCTACAGCACATGGTGCTACAGCACAGGCTGCAGCTCACCAGCTTTGGAGTGTGCTCTGATCCCCTGGGAGCTGTTTGTGCTCCGTCTGTTCTACAGCACATCCTTATGGCTCCAGAAGAAGAGGTGAACTATTTCATTGGGCCAGCTGCAAAAGAGAGGATGCCAAGCCACCAAGCAGAGGAATAATACGAATGTCATAAGCCACGAGCAAAACAAAACACCTCACCCTGTCCAGCTTTCCTGGCCTTGGTCACTCCTGACACCCCTCACCTCTAGGAGCTCAGTCTAACCTTTATGTCATGCCTATGGCAGACAGGAACACCCAAGGTTTTACTGGAGCTAAACATTATTTGAATTCTCAGTAATTGTGGTGTCTCTCGAAAGACATTTTGCAAGGCAAATCAGTGCACTAACTTTTGTCCCACCAGTTAACTTTTATTCATGTTAAAAAGGGCATTTGGATCCAAATGACAGAGATTGGGCCAGATGCTGCCTAGTTTTCAAGCCAACAAGGTGGTGAGGAGCCAGGGCACACCTGAGCTTCCACTTTCTTTCACAGCCCATGAATGGGCCAAACACAGTCTAGAAATCTCCAAAAAAGAGAGAATGGGAGCCAAAGTGACTGGTTTCAGTTTTTAAAACAATTCCAGTTGAAATCAACCCCATGGTTCCACGAAATTCACTGAGATGAGAAGAATGTGTTCTCTTGGTGCTAGTCTTCTTGCCTAGTATTGTAAATGGTTATGACAAGTTATTTTCTGAAGAAAATCTGCCTGGCAGTGCTGGAGACCCAGGTAGAGTACCTGCAACAAAAAAACCCAACATCTTTATGTCACTGAATTATTGTTTCTCACTGACACTACAAAAACAACCTGGAGATTAGCCATTGATAAATGGTTTCTATTTCCTCAAAGGTAAGTTATCCACTTTATGCTGCAATTCAGGCAATCCAGCCCATGTCAGCCTGTCAGTAATGCGTGACAATAGTTTCCTGTAACAAATAGGCCATGTTCCAGTATGCACATTCCACTTACATTAATCCTTGTACTGCTTTGTTTAAAATACAAGGCAGACACGATTGGGAAAACAACAAAGGTGTCAGTGGGCAGTAAGTATATAAGTGTGTTGAATTCGCAGACAGCAGCCTCACTGACACTGGGCCGTGCCAGGGCTTCTCAGAACATAACAAAGGTTGCATCTTGGCACCCTAAAAAAGAACCTAAAGTAGCTCACCTATGCTGACAAAAGTCAAGGGCCGAGGGCTTAACCCCTGCTGCTGCAGGGAAGAAAGTGGAAACAGTGATTGTTCCTGCAAGGAGACTGTCCTAGGTTTGGCTAGGATAGGGTTAACTTTGCACAAAGCGGGGAGGAGCTGCGCTCAAGACGGACGGCAGGACCAGCCAAAGGGGCACTGATAACATCCTAACTCCATGCCGATGGGGCACAGAACTGAGATGACCTGAGCTGGGGCTGGCATGGGCTCAGTGGCAGCTGCTGAGCTATGGTTTGCTCGGTGGTTTGTTCTGTGCCGTGGGGTTTACATCGTTTGTGTATATCTCTATATATATATATTTCACTAGTTTAGTTTTCGTGTTAATCCTATTGTTTTCTCCGTTCTCTGTGTTTTCTGTTAAACTTTCCCTTATCTCAGCCCACGGGATTTAGGCATCTTTTACCTCCCAATTCTCCTACTCCTCCCACGGGGGCCGGGCAGGAAGTGTGCAAGCAGCTGTGGTGGGGCTCAGCTGCTGACTGGGTCTTAAACCGTTGCAGAGCCAGAAGCCATCCCTCCCGTCTGGTCTCACTTCACGACAGCCGCCGTCTATTTCTTTGGCCTTTTACTGAGGAGCAGCTACGTATTTGGCTGCACAGGGGAAGCAGTAATTGTCTGCATGAACAGCAAGCACTGCCAATCCCTTCCAGCACAGGCGTTTAGGCAGCAGGATCCTTGCCAGCCCGGTCTATAAAAGAGGGGAAACTGTTTCATCCTTCGGTTCTATGTGCCCTCACAGAATTACGTAGACACAATTCTTTGAAGAGTCCTAGAACATCAAACTCAAAGAGCAGCAAATCAATTACAGGAGAAAGCACAACAGTACAAATTCTTCCCTCATCTGTACAGTCATCATATATGTCAAGCTGGAAAATAATTTTATATATTAGTGAAATATTTTGTACCTTAATATATAATGAGGAAGTCTGCCTAAATGGCAGCAGAGCCTAAATGAATATCTCAGATGTGGTTTAACACTATGCTTTCTGTTTGGTGCCTTCTAAAGCTTAACTCAAGTATAAGTCCCTGATATGTGTTCTTAGAACTACCCATACTCCTGTATTTGCTTGAATATGGGCCAGGAGTGAACTACAGACCTGAGTGTAAGTAAAAATGCATGACTCTCTGGTCATGTCCATATAATTTACTCACTGTTCCATATGTACTTCAAATTGCTTGGGGCAGGGGAAGCTGCTCTCTTGGATTTTCATCTAGCTCATACATTTTCATTTACTGAATTCAAAAGGGGGTTTTTAGACAGCATTCTTTGCTGTCTTTTAGGTTTCTACTTGCTGCCATTTTATGGAGCATACTGTCTAGTCCTGACTCTGTATGAGTCAGCTCAGTTATAAGAAGGTAGGTGGTGAGTCTGTGTTTGGGCCAGGTAAGGAGTGTGTTGATTACCCAGTTAGTTTTGGCTAGAAATAGATTGTCAGGAGCTTTTTTTCCTTATAAATGTGGTTTTGTTGATTCTAGAGGGTGCATCAAAGTCATTTGTCTATAAGTGCTGGGCAAAGAAAGAATAGCTTCAGCAGCATGTTCTGATTTTGCATTTCTAGATGCTTACATAAGAAAACCACATTGCTGATTTGGAAATAGAAACACTCAAGGTCTCCACTCTGTGCAAGTAGATTCATTTTTAATACTCTAGATCAAATTCCAATTATTTTACTTTCAAAAAAAGGAGCTGCTAAAATATTATTTATTTCCTAAAGAAGAAAATACTGGGAGAAGGTGCACAAGGGATGATAGGAGGGTCCCTTTAGATACCTGAATTACACAGCACCCAATTAGTTTGCACACTTCATCTGTACAAGCCTCAGGTTTAAAAGAAATGCACCAGGTCTGGCTTGCTGACATTTCTGCCTACTTTGTTCTAACCATGGAAGAATACTAGTGAATGTCACATGTAGAGTGTAAGCAAGTTTCAATAGATTAGCTTCTGTTTCAGCTACACAAGATCACCAATGCCAAGTGAATTAGGAAGTGTCACCAGAGCTCATTAGTTAGTCCACCCTGAAAGTAGGATACACTTACTCTTACTAGAACTCCAGAAGGGACTAGGGCAAAGTAGCTAGAGCACTGCAAATTCACATTTTAGCTTCTCTCTAAGCTTCCTATGTCAGACACACTGGTGAAAAGTGACATTTTAAACTGATCACACCAAGCAAATCCAAAAAGTCGTCTGCTCACTGAAGTTCATATTCAAACTAGGTTTCCTGTCCTAGCTGAGCCCATTAAGAATGGAAATCGACCTAAGTGGCTGCAGATCAATTTGGTCTAGCTTAACTGAATCATTTAGGAAGTCCTTCTAGACAGAAATCTTGTAATATCTGTTTTCTCAGACAGCATGACTCACAATCCTGATGAGTTATCAGCTGGATTCTGTTCCTGCTTCTGGTGGAGACTCAGACAAAGATGACTTGAGTTGTCAGTCCTGAGACAATTGCCTCCCCTCAGGACCATATGGAAGTAGCAGAAAAATAGGCTTTCCCACTTCCCCTGGAATTTTCAGAAGCTCAGAAGTACTTACAGAAACAACAATACTTGCATTGTGTCTGTATTGCACTTCTTTTTTTGATCACTGGAGCGTTGAAAACACTGTGGTGTTATGCACAGCCCAGAAACCACAGTGCAGAAAAGAAACTTGCTTAGCATCATCGAACGAAGAATCACTTCAAAGTCTAAATCCTTCTTGTGCAGGTGAATAGTTTATGTTTTAGCTGTACAGCTTTCCTGAGGGAGGGAAATAAATCTAACCCAAAAGACACTGTTAAATCACAATTACCTTTTTTGAGTTTGTTTTAGTTTTCACTGGAGTTCCTCTCTTCAGTGATAAACAAGTTGAGAATGAGGAAGAGGTGTCCTTTTGAGGATTAGTCCCACAATGCACTTACATGCCACCTCTAAGTCCTTTGCTCAGTTTCCTCATGAAATTGAGGCCTGAACAAAATTCATATCATATTAAATAAGGTTTTGGTTACTGTGCATGTGCTCGTTTCCCAGAAGTTTGATCCCTTTCACATGTTGAAAAGGTGCCCCCTCAGACATGCTACCCTGATGGCTTTGGTTTAAAATGAAACAGGTGTTTCAAAATAATCCTGTGGGCCCATCACTATTAGCTGCCCTGCCAAGGTTTGCCAGCACTTCAGCTATCCTCATACAGGCTTTGTGGGTTATATTATATTAATATAATATAATATTATATTAATGTAATTAATGTTAATGTAATAATTTTGGTTTCAAATTTACTTTTGCTAAAGTATAGAATTTTTTACTGATACACTCCACCATGGTGAGTGACAGACTCTGCCAGTTCATGACAGTCAGGGCTCCAGCTGTGTGTCTCAGAGAGAAGCCCTCTTAGAAGGGGAAGGCACTACCACACCTTCTCCCACCTTCCACCGCTCTTCCACTCCCTCTACCAGAAGCTACCTCCTCCTGGGGATGCCCAGAAGATTGCTAATCTATATTTAAAAAGGATAAAGAAGAAATACTGGATGAGGCACAAACCCAGGCCCCTCTGCCCACTCCAATTTAATAATGCTGCCTTATTAACGTGAAGTTTTTCCATTTAAAGTCTTGAGAGAGCTGGCAACAAAGCAGCTTAAGCAACAAAGACATGACTCTCTTGGAGTTGCTGAATGTAAACAACCAACTACTGATGACAGAAATTGAAATAACGAGAAAGGGAGAGGAGGAGATCAGACGAAACAAGCATGCCCAATTCATCTCCCTGTTACTTACACTGATTTTAACAGAAATTAACTTGTAGATAACTGTTAGAGGTCACAAAATTGAATTTAATACAAGAAACAATGACAAATAAGATAAAAAAAAGTCTCTTAGAAGTCAGAGGTCCTTTTCCATTCATACAAAGAGCAAATAAAGGAGTATGAGAGAAGAACCAATTTCTTTTTAATTCTGGGTATCCGTAAGAAACACAGAACGTTGTTAAGGAATCAGATGTAAGAGCCATATAAACTCCATTTTCCCCAGGTTTTCTATAGGTTACTTGATTGTTCTGAGGGTGACTCCTTTTGAAACAGCAGTTAGCTCCAGATTCAGCATCCCGTCTCATAGTGCCTTGTAATTTCAATATGTTGTAGCTTGCAAAGTGAATTGAAAAGCTCTTGTGATAGACTGATGAAGCAAGACTGGTCTTATTCTACATACTCTAGAGATACATTAGGAGTCTGTGACAAACTAGTGTCATCTAGCCTTAAAAGCCCTGTCACTAAGGAAGCAGAAGAACTACGTATGATGAAGGGTATTTCACTAAAATGCTCTTATGATTCCCCTTTTCTGCCATGCAACACAGTTCCTCAAGACAGAAGGACTCCTCTGACACATGATGTTACATAGCAAGCAAAAGTCATGATGGCAAAACCCTAGAGTGCTGGTGTGGAGCTTGCCACTCCATGGGTTTGTCTGAGCACAAGGCATTGCTACAGAGCATGCTTTCCTGCTTATTGCAACGGGATGCTGCTAGACCTCTCCCACAGAACCCAACTGACCAGAGGTCACTGGATTACAGCCAGCTCATGAGCTGCTGGATGATGCACTGAACTGATACAAGCATACTTGTGGTTCAAGTCACAGGCTGAAGGTCAAAGCTGGAGGCTTGATGGGTCTGTACAGTCTTGGATTTGCTTTTATCATGCAAGGCCTGGAAGGGATTCTTGGGTCCTGTATTCTGTGCACTGACTAGCGATGCTTCAAAAAACAAGCTGTTCACTTAACAATTCAAGCCAGAAACACAGACTGAAATGGGCATTTTTTCAGGAGATTGGTTTTTTATCATGCAAGAAAGGTAGCTTAAGAGGATTAAACATCTGGCTTCAGTGACGTCACTAGCAAAGTTCCTTCTAACTTCAGAATTTTACCTAAAATGTATTAACTGCAAAAGTCTGCTTTTCTTCTGAAAGGTTGGAGCCTACATTTACTTCCATCTAGTATTTTCCCAACACTTTCCTGCTCTTGCTCTTTCTAAGTGCAAGAAACATTTGAGACCATGCAACCTCACTCCAGAGCAATCATTCCAGTGTACCGGTCTGAGGTGCTTCTGCTACTTTCTGTTTGTATTTCCTTTATTTCCCTCCTCCTCTCTGAGAGCAGAAGGGAATGTTGGAATTTCCTAGGAATTAATTCTTCTCTTACATTTTCTTACAACATTTATGCAGCATTACAGCCCACAGGGAAAACTCTCTACACCCAAAAGTTCAGAGAACTGATTTCCCTTCCTGAATTACTGAACTGGGCCAGCTGCTAAAGACAGTCTTAGAAAGAGGTGGGCAGACACCATGAAGAATAACATTTCAAGGATCTTTCCTCTCATAGAAAAATATCCAAGCCTTTATAGCAGGCTTACTTTTGTCATGAGAATAGTGATAGTTCTCTGGCAATATTTTTTTCTGATATCTTGCCAATACCCACCCTTGCTGTCTCAGCTGAGGTAAAAGAGAAAATGTTGTCATCAGCAAATTACCTGCAACAAATTCTGAACTGTTCTTGCTCAGAAAAACAACATAAAATGCTTTAGGTTGCATCTTTTGGCTCACTTGGAAGTTTTTTCTCTAGCTAGCCTCTAGGTTAAAAATTAACTGCTGCTACCTCCCATTCTATCCAAGGTAGGACCTGGACTATTTTTCAGTATGTCCTTTAGGAAGCAACAGTCATCCTGTCCTTGCACAGGTACACAATCAGCTCAGAGGAGAGAGATATTACCTAATTCTGATAGGAGGTTGGAGGGGCATGTGTGTTATCTGAATTTGTTTGTGAAAGTGCTGAGCAGCTTTTGATAGCTATGGGGAGGTATGTTGTAAACTCTCTCTAATGAATACTTGTAGACATGAATGTTTGTGCATACCTTCACCATAAGAACAAGTTGAAGCCTGCAACACTTAGTCTGTCTTACTTTTCAGAATTGCACCTCTCTGAGCCTCTTCTGAAGATTTTGTGATCATTGCATAAATTGGAAGAGTTCATAGAGAAGTATTATGAGACTTTTCTTGGCTGAAGGTAGAGATGACAAACAATTTATCATTTATTCTCAGTTGGAAAAACATTTAATAGGTCTGATTTGAAAAAGTATTAATCTGTAAGATCACTTTATTGCAAATCATATTTAAAATAAGAGAGGATTCAGTAATTCACGTAAATATACTGCCTTCTTCAGGAGGAAAAGCAATCTCTCTCAAGAACTCCAAGCAGGTCTGATAATACAATATTTATTTCTGTGGTACATGTATTTTTAGAACTGTCATGAGTTACAAGGCTGTGAACAACAGTCAAGTGATGTTTATCCAAGAACATGTTGATACATACAATGACTTCTTTGTTCTATACCTTTGCTTTTTTACCTAGGAAAAATTGAATTTCTGTGACTTGTGGAAGTGAATATAAAAGCCTCATTTAAGGTCTCAACCCTGTCAGCAACCCTGTATGAGAAGCCCCTACTAATGAGAAGCCCCTACTGAATCTGTAAGGTGGTTTTGTTTTGGAGAGCAAGAGGCTGGAGAGGAGAAATAGTGTTCAAACTCCTCTTTAAGCAATCAAGCCAAAGGAAGAGACAGTGAAGATCCCTTTCAGCCCTGTGCTTTCCAGACTCCAGTAAACAGTTAGATGGCAAGCCCTATGCCTTTTAAAGGCCCACCATCAGACTCACTATAAGGCTTCACATGTAATCTGGAGATAGGGTATCCTGAAAGCTGACATTTATTCTATGCAGATAAAAATGGTCACAATGCTCTTCCCTCAGCCCTGGTGTTGTCATGAAGAGCTCAGGATATAAAATTTCAGACAATATATTTTATAAGGCCAGCTGACATAACTGGAAGGAGTAGCTTTGAAACACACCAGTCCTCTTAAGTCTATTATGCAAGGTGAACCTCTTCCACATGAGAGTCTAACTGCTGGTTTGAGTGGTAATTTACCTGTGTTAAGCAGCCACATAGTTTATCCCATTGTGCAACACTCACAAAAACAAACTGTAGGCAGACATGGTACATTCACCTTGGACAGTATAGTGCTTTTGGAAAGGGCTTTGGAGTCTTTAAAAACTTCAGTTTTATATGGCACCAAGACTATGGCATATCCAGAACCCAGTGTCTCCATCACATCTGGCACTGATGCCCAATTATTCAGCAGAACCTGCTGAATCACCAAAACCACTTCCTGCAGAGGACTTTTTGTGAATGTCTTATCCAAGTAGTGACCAAGCCCAGTCCTGCTTACCTGTGTGAAATCATAGCCTAAGGTGGTGTGACTGCAAGCACAAACAGTGTGCATCTATCCTTGCAGCTCAGTTAGTAATCCAGTGGCCTTCTTCAGAAATCAGCCTTCCTTTCAAGTCTGTCATAAAATGTAGTCTTATAGGAAGGGTTACCTTTCTCTAGAAAAATAACCTGAGTATATTCAATTCAAATACCAGCATTTCTTCCATTACATATTCTGAACCATTAGTAAAAAGCTCCTCATGTTGCACAACACTGTCTGAATTTGATGGTAACTTCCTGAACTGGCCACTAGCTGTCTAGTAACTATTATTAAAATGGGAAAGTAAGAAAAGAAGATCTAAGAAATGATAAATGATACCAATGTGGGATCATTCTGTGAACAAACATAGGATTCAGAGCCTTTGACAACACCCAATATAGTAAATTTTTCAAGCCTGAATGTTTAATTTAGGTGCCTAAATAAAAAATAAAGGAACTTGGCAAAGCAAAGGTTTAGCAGACTGTATGTACCCATGCTCACATTTCCAGAAGTGCTGAACTTCTACAGCTCCTACTGATTTCAGTCAACATCTCTGACAATCACTGCAGGATATCTGAAAATTATGGTAAATATTTGTGTTTGGGAGAAAAAAAATAGTTACGTTTACACAGATGCAGGCCTCTGTTGGGGCATATCCTGATCTCTGCCTACAGCTTGAATAACTATGGTATATTCAGTACTGATGTGAACTATTCTTGCCCCCCAGCCATGAACAAGAAGCAGCACAGCTGCTGCTGCAGCCCATGCGCTATTGTAACAGGGCAGCTGCTGAGAGAAGCAGGGTGTAACTAGTGGTTATGGAGGCATGTCCCATACACTCCATATTCTCTGACTGTTTCACCTTGAGATATCCTGTGCAGTAATTCAGGGTGAGCTCACACTGACCTAGGGCTCCACTGAAGTCATGAGGTGGATACTCCATGTGCAAGTGATTTAAGGAAATTAATCAATATTTTTACTCACGGAAAGGTTTATTCTTGGCGCCGGGTGCGCAGGGGATATTTCCACCAAACTACGCACCCCTTGCTGCCTGAGCCGTACTCTATTTATGTTACAAGGTATAACATATGCAACAGGCTATCATCTACAAGGTATTTTAGGTTACAATTGAAACTATCAACATATATATAATGTATTACATAAGAAATAGGCTACCATCTACAAAGTATTTCAGGTGTACAATTGAAACTATCAATGCAGCTGCAAAGTGTTACAGGAGTACAACTGAGCTGCAAAGTGTTGCAGGAAAGTATTACATAAGAAATAGGCTACCATCTACAAAGTATTTCAGGTGTACAATTGAGTTACAGGAAACTATCAACATATCTATAAAGTATTACATATGCATATACACCACCCCCTAGGTCCCCCTTTGTTATACACCAACCCCCTCCAGTCCATCTTTTGTATTTAGGAATTGGTGCCAGACTGAAGATCCAGATTGAAGATCGGTTTTCTTTTGTGTTGTGCTCCAAACCCCGACCATTCCACTATCTATTATGTTGTCCCATCGCCCAGTCTGGTGCTTCTATTCAATTTCTTTGTCTCTGTTCAATCTTTTATCTCTGCAGTTTCTTTTATGTTGTACCCCACACCTAGATTGTCTCATTGTCCGGTCTTCAGCCATCCTCTGCAAATATTCAATGTTAGTTTCCCCCTTAATCACAAGCTCCCACTGTCCCATCATCCACATGTACCAAAGCTACGCTGAATCCTACAGATACGGTAGCTATACTGAAACAATTAGAGCAGGAGTGGGAATAAATCTGAATTAGAGTATTATCTGAGGAAGGGGGCAGGAGGAGGAGGGCTAGCTGGTCACATTAAAGATTTGGTAGTGTTGAAAAAAAAAAGGTATTTTGTTTCCTGTTTCTTGTTTGTATTGTGCTGGGCAAGATCTCTAGCCTAATGCATCTGCATGAAAAATGAAAGAAAATTTATAACAATAAGATTTTGCTACACTTAACAAGGATGTACCACTCCCCCACCCCTCAGCAAAATTATTTTGCTGGAGGCTACATCATTCTCTCTGAGTAGTAAGTTGGGAGTTGACAGAGGCGTGAATAATTCACCATGCAGGAAGCCTCCCCGAGCCTAGCTGAGCTGCAGCATGTTGGGCTGGCCTTTGATGCAGACTGGTTGGGCAGGTTCCCGGGCGCCCCAGGAACCGGTCTGACAGGCCTGTTATGCCAACAAATTCTGGTATGATTCCATGCTCTCCAGAATGCAAAAACCTGCCCAGCCAGTTAAATGAAAGGCATATTAGGTTATCCATTGCACATTGTATATATCTGAGGCGCAGCAGATCTCCTCTCGGCATTCTCTGGTGTGGTCCACAGTGGCTTCCTCATCTCACTTACACTTGAGGTTTATAGCTGGAGGGAAGGCAATAGTAAACATTTATCACCCCGATCAAGGACAGAACTTTGCACAATTCAAACAGAAGGGTGAGTTTTCAAAGTCTTTCTTTAAAATTAATTTAAGATAACCTTAAGCAAAAAATTTCTCTTATGTTTGAAGTGCTGTAGTGGCTATCTCTTTATAGTGTCTGAGTGCTGCCAGTCTCTGTGGCACTTGCTGAGAGGATTTTTGGAGCGTAGCTGTTTGCCCCTCCTGCGTGGAGCTGAGCATCATCTGTTCTGGCTGCAAGAGTATTTACTGGTGACACAGCTGAATGAAACAAGCACAGGAGTGAGAGACAGAAAATCCACTGCCAATGGCTTAGTGTTTTGAGCAGGTCACTTAAGTATTGCCTATTGGTCTTCTCTTTTATACAGTGTTTTTATAAGCCCTGTCTCATAAGAGCCTTGTTGTGACAAGGCACAGTGCCATGACAGTAGGATGTGTGGTTACTAATTCTTGCCTGATGAAAGTTTTTAACTGTTCATTTTTATGGAGTGGGTTAATTAAACCTAGATTTACATATTCAGAACTGGCTTTATGGTAAGGTAGGATGCCTACTTGTCATTTTTACTGCTTTCTTTCTATATACTTAATAGAAATGTACCTGTTTAGAGTAAGTAACAGTGGTGGCAATGGTAAGAACTTTCCTAATCATAAAGAGTAGGCAGACCTCAAAGTTGTACCTGAATCTGCAGCTGAATCCATTCACAGGTTCTGTGTCAAATAAGAAAAATTAAACAGTGTGAAAACAAAAGCTGTGGAATCTGGTAACTGATTAACTACTGCAGCACAGAAGTACTTGCTGAGCTGAATAGAAAGGAATGAAGACAGGTTTTGTCATGCCTGTTAGGACAAAATAACTCTTTAACTTAAGTAAATGTGAATCTTCTCACTATCTGTGTAACTACATTTTTTAAAACCCTCACATAGCTACTTCCACCTCCCTGGAAATCTCAATTTTGTCTGTCTTTAAGTGAAACAATTACTGTTCTCTTTCATGATGTAAAAAAATAAGAGTCCACAGTGGACATAAACCACTAGATAAAAAAACAATCTCTACAGGATTATGTAAGACTTTATGCTAGACACACAACAGGAAGCTTCAATTCTGGAAATGTTCACTGCCAGCTATTTTCCAGATTGATGGAAAAATGAACATTGCTACTCTTTTGTAGAGTGTCAGTAAAAAGGCCTCCTGAGCAGCTTAAAAACTCAAAGAATGGCAGATTGAAATAACTTTCTCATTAGCAACATTGTACCTGGCTGTAAACATTTTTCATCAGAGTGCGGGAAAACAGAAAAGAATATAGGGAAAGTCTTGTCCTCTCACAGAAGCTAATAATATTAATCAGAAAAAAAATATTTAATTTTTATCACCTCTGTTGATTTTGCTGTCAAATATAGAAGGAAAACTTGCCAAGGAAAAACATCTTCAAAAGGAAAATATATAGCTGGCTGAACTAACTGCATGGTTTGCACAGGGACTCTCTGTAGACCTGACAAAAAGCTCCAGGAGAGCTTTGTTTCCTAAGTTACAGGATTTTAACACAGCACATTTCTTAAAATTGAACCCAAATAAATCAGTTTTTCAAAATGCTGCTTGACATTCTCTGTCTCTTCAGTTCATGTGTTCCCTTCTATTGGGATCTTCCTCAGCTGCTTTTTTTTAGGGGGGCAGAACTGGCAGGGTCTATTGTTTGGGCATTTTTTTCACAAAAGGTAAGTAAAATATTGTTTCCCATATATTGCTTCTCTGGCTTGTTTTTCTGTCCTAAATTCTTGCCTTTCACTACAGTAAAAGGTAGGTGGCATGATTTTGTACACAAACCTGTAAACTTTTACTGCAGCCTTCCAAGCCTTAAAGAGTCTTCTAAGGCTGAGATAAATATGTATAATAGCTCAGACTATTTATGTTAACCTGAGAAACACCAGGAGGAGAAAAATATGTTCCCATGCAGGTAACAGAAACAGATGCTGCTGCCTAGAGTCTGAGGACTAAGAATACTGCATTGGAGTCCTGTGCAACAGCATCCCTCAGGTTTGCTTTTTTTAGCTCCTCATCAAGACTCTCTTAAAAGACCTGAGAGTTTCAGTTGAATAAATCCTGGGTGTTTCTGACTACATGTGAGGAGCAGTGAAAGCACTTCAAAGAGTTTCTTAAAGTGAACAATGTTACTGGCATCAGGGAATTTGATCTTGGCTCAATTTCAAAAGTGGCTACACACGCAGCTTGAGAAGAACCGATTCAGCTAGTGGGGGTGATGGAGTGGCTCCTCCCCATTTTTCCAGATACAGCAACTCCCTGTGCCATGGTTGCAGTGCTGTGCTATGTGCCCTCCCAGCTCTGGGACATCCTATCATCCAAAGGACTGCTAGCTCCTACACTCCGAGTTCAGTTCCTGGTAAGGTAGCAGCAGAACTGTGCCCCATGCTCTTACTTGCTGCATCTGAAGCTGAGCTCCTCTGATGCCCTTATTGGCAACTGCTACATAAAGTTCATTAAATGAGCATGACTGGAGAGTTGAGCCATATAGTCACCCCTCAGTGCAGATCTGCAAGTGAAGGAGGTTGTGAGCACCCTGGCCATTTATGTGCATGTGCAACCTACTAAATCTCAGGTGAACAAGGATTGACTTCACTCTTTTAGATACAGAGATATGTGTGTGTGTATGTACTTAGATACACAGGAAAAGAGTGATATATTTACCATTGTGTTTAAAGCAATTCAAATACTTAAATTGGAGTTCCCCAGTGAAAATCAAAGCTGGTTTTAATCTTTACTTCTAAATTTAAGGTTATAGAAGCAAAAAGTGTAAGCTTTCTGCTAATCTCTTGTAATCCTGTATGCATATGGAGTGAGCTAGGTCACCTGCTACCTATGGTTAAAATGGTTAAATGGTTAAAAACGTTGATGCAGCCTCTGCAATCCTCCCCAAAAAGGGCTGTGTGGGGTGTGTGAATTAAAGATTATTTATTTTATCTGTGCTGCAACATAGCTGTACTCTTACAACAGAAATTCAGCCACTAGTTGATTTGCTGGTAAGTAGTCCAGCCATTACAAAGGAAGGCACTATTCACTAAAGCATAACAGAAACCCAACAGCTTCACACACTATGAATATGATTAAACATTTCAGCCCAGCCAGGTCTCAAATGGGCTAGGATTAAATTAAGATTCCCTTTTTGCAGAGTTTCTCATGGATCAGTATTCTGCCACCTATTTTAAAGTGCCATACTAAGGGTTATTTTGAAATCTGGACATGAGCCATGACTCCATAGAAAGTTTCAGATCAGTTTAAGTGCAACAATGCTGAAGCATTTTTCCCACAGTTTTATTGTCAAGGGGTGTGTGCATTTACTCTGATGAGGTGAATGAAATGCAGTTCCAGTTAGATTAGTCAGCTTAAGACATTCAATAGAACTGAATGAGGAATACCAGACTCTTCACTAGTTTTCTAGTATGGTTAATGAGTCTGGGATCTATTCAGTAATTGGCAGCCAAGTATGTGATTATGGAAAACATAAAATCAAATAAATCTGAAAGGGAGATAAAAGTTCAGCTGTTGGTCTCAATCCATTATCACTTATTGTTGAGCAGTTAAGATTAACACTCTAGAAGTCAATGGATTTGGAATCAATCTGCTGTAAAGCTCAGTATGAGAAAATATGAGAATAACCTGCTCACAGAGTTTATTGGGAAATAAAATGATGACATAATTATTTTCCAGAGTGCTTCCTATAAATAGAAAGAAAGGTCCAGTTTCTGGTAAAATACTTGAACAACTGGCAAGACAGATATTTTATTGCTACTTAACAGATCTGTGCATATATTTAGGACATCTGTTTCTCTTAAATCTGAGGAAATGATTGCTCTCCTACACCACAAACTTTTAGATTATAGAAGTTTCAAAAATGGAATAAAAATTGCCAACAAGCATTATCTAAGAAGAGAGTCTCCATCACAACCTATTATGACCATATTTTCCATAAGATGCATGTATTTTTAATTGTACCTTACATGTACTAATATGATAATGGATCAAACCTACAATGTAAGCAATCTGCTGCTGAGCTGCTGGATACTGGATTTATTTTAGTTGAAAAGTAAGTCATTAAACAATGGTGAGAAATGAGCAGAAAAGTCAACTACAAGATTTTTCAAAATACTTCCAAATTCAAGGTACATGTATGATGGGAAACAAAGAATATTTTCAACAAAGGTGAAAGACAAACTCAAAGCCTGCTTAGACTGGGGTTGTGTTGGACTCCTGTCTAACAGTATTTCAAAGTACTTTAAAAAGAGTGAAACAGTATGTCAGAGCTAGTTTTACTTACAGAAAGTATTTACGATGCTTTCTGGAGAATTAACCATCTGAATAATGTTAACAAGAGTAAGATGGAACAGCTACTAACAATTATTTAATACTTGAACACTTAACTTTTTCACACCACCATTTATAATCTAGAAGGTATGTGTTTGCAGCACTGGCCCTTGCAAACAGATCACCATTGTGTCTCTAATGCCACGAAGCTGCCTCTGCAGGTGTTCCTATACATACCAAAGTGGTGCAGTGGAATCAAAGGCAGGCAGAATAGCAATAGTGAAAAGCTCGGTTTTGCTTCCATTTCCTTACTAAAGAGAACTACAGACTAAAAATCAAGGCAGACAGCAGAGCTGGTCTCAATAACGAAAGAAGATTGATCTGCAATTTGGCAAAAAATCTTATGCGGGCAAAAATCTCAAGTGACACAAAAGTTCAGGTGACTTATGGCACACGAATTGTGTCTACTGGTTTTCATACTCACGTAAAACATTAAATCACACTTTAGATTCATCTTCTGCATGCTAAAATGACAAACCCATGGAATCTGTTAAGAAGGGGAAGCATTGCAAATACATCTTCTATGAGTAAACCCTAGCAGTCAGCAGACTGCAAATCCTGAAAAAAAAAAAGGTAGATTTGGCAGCACAGCCTGCAGTATATCCTGAAGATCTTCTTTATATCTAAACCAGCAAGAATTTCTTTGAGGTAGGCTCCCCCGGCATGGGCTGCATTTCTTTGAATGTAGGCTCTCACACACCCTCTTGCTTTTCCATAGTGTTCTGCACCTGATGCTCTGCTGAACGCTGCCCTCGATGGTCTCAGAGGTCTTTTCCAACCATAACGATTCTACGATTCTGTGACTGGCTGACCCTCTTGGCTTTCTTCTGGCTGCTCTCTGCGGAAATCCCAAAGGCCAGGCCAGACACAGACTGAGGACAAGAGGGCTGGGACAATGCCTGTCGGACGCCATAGATGTTTAGAATGGGGGAGCCCATGGCACGCGAAAGCGGGCCAGCATCTCTTGTTCCGGGCCGGTATAGCCCGCGCCAGGCCGGTATCTCTTGCTTCAGGCCAGTATCTCTTGCCCCGGGCCGGTATAGCCCACGCCAGGCCGGTATCTCTTGCTTCAGGCCGGTATAGCCCGCACCAACCGGATAGTTCTTGCTGGTAGCCGGTATCTCCCTCCACGGCAACCGGGTGTCAGGTCACCCCCCGGAGGGTAGCCCCTCACAGCTACGCTCTCGCGAGAGCAGCGCTGAAGCCTCGCGAGACTCGCCCAAACCCCTCTCCCCCCGCAGGAAAGGCGCTGGGTCGTGGCTTTTCCTTTTCCCGCTGTTTCGCGCGGAGCCTCCGGGAGCCAACCAGGTAACGGCGCGCGCTGCTTTCACCGCCGCCGCCGCCGCCGCCTGGTGATGGCCGCGAGCGCGCGGGCTCCGGCGCAGCGTCGCCTCCTCACTCCTTGGCCCCCCGGTCCCGTGGGGTTTTGGCGGGACGCTTTGCGAACGCTGGCTCGCCTTCCACCGGGAGCCCCCCGGCGGGGAAGGGCAGATCGTGCCTGCTCGTTCTCCCCTTTTCGGAGGCTCCGGCCGGCCGTGATGCCGCTCGGGGGAAGGGGACATGCCCAACCTTCCTGTACCGCCCAGGCTCTGGGCGGGACGCGAGCCCGGCGGGAACTGGGGGGGCTGAGGTGCGGGGGCTCGCTCCCTCCCGGTGAGCCCTCAGGCGCTGGTCGTGGCGAGATTTCTCAGAGCACCCCGGAGAGCCTTCCGACTGAGTTTTCTGTGAGTGTTTGTGCAAAGGGAAAGGAAACGAAAACGAAACCAATCCTTTGGGAGGTAAAGGATTGCTGAGTCTGTAAGGAGCTGCGGGTGCTCAGGGTTTGTGGTGGGGGTCAGGGCTCAGGAAGTTTTGTGCTCCCAAGAGTCACAGAGGCAGCGTGTGTCTGTGACCGAGGTATCAATAGCTCCTTTGCTTTATCATGCTGACTTCTAGAGCTAATGCAGAAGAGTGTAGGAAGGCAGTCGTTTAGGAAGCTGTGCAGAAGTCTTAGAGTTCCTGAGGGAGTTGGTGGTTGGAAGAAGAGGAAGATAGAAACGTTTAGGTTGTTCTGTGAAAGGGTTAGTCAGGAGGGTGGGAGCAAAGCCCTGTCTGAGAGCAGCCCAGTTCCCTGCCTGCGACCACCAGCAGGACACTCGGGAGAGCCTGGCACTGTGCTTCCTTCCCCCCTCAAGCAACTCCTAGTTCTCTCCCTGCCTGCAAGTCTCTGTACATCTGTCTCAGGCGTTTTTTTCCCTAAGGAGTGGAAAATCCTTAGGACTGGAGAGTATGCTAAGTAGCTGATATCTCTGGACACTTTTTATACCTGAGCAACTGCTCAGACCTGTCAAAGGCTCTGCTTGAATATTTGTTGAGGGCCTCCTATTTGAAGACAGGTTGAACACCTGTAGAAAGTAATATATCAGTTTGGACTCCTGAAGCAGGTGAAGCTTGGGAAAATGCATGACTCTTTTTATCACTGTTTGTATTCTGTTGATATCCTAATCATTTGCAGAAACTAAACAAGTTTTGTGGTTTGTTGGGGTATTTCTTAATTACAGTCATCTTTGAGGGGGGAAAAAAACAAACCAAAAACACTAGGGGCAGCTTGTATTAATTCTAGAGTCACATGCAGTTTTCTTCAAAATGATTCATCTGACATATATCTAAGACAGTTGAGAGCATATTTGTTGGTTTTACTTCCCCAGCACATGATAGAGAAAAAGATGATTTCCAAAATATCTGTTGTTGAATGTAGAAAAATAAAAGTTTAAAAGACAGTCCTAATGTCAGTAGGCAACTAGTTCCACAGAGAAGCATTGTAAAATGGCTTAATATGACTGCACACAAAGTGGAGCATTTCAGCTGCAAAGATACAACTTGATTACTGTTCAGCTTCCACTGAAGAGTTGTAGGTGTTGCTAATTTGAAAAGTAATTTTATTTTCAGTTAAGGACTTCTCTTAGTATAAGAACATTAGCTAACTTGAAAATGGGCACAAAGTGTTCTGTGGACAGAGCATGTTAAAGCAGATGTGGAGCTACCTAATGGTTACTGAGTGTTCTGTCAGCTCCATCACTGCAGCATTTAAATATCTTTATAATATAGAGAACACACAGTTCAGGTGTTCCTGCCTTGTCCACAATAGTGCTTGGTTCCATTTGTTCCATTTTTTTACAATTGCTGCTTTATTTGTCTGTATAGATACTGTTTGCTTGCTCAGGCTGCTGCTTTAGGAATAGTATAAAAGACCTTAGTTTTTTGGTTTAGTGTTTTGGTTCGGTTTTCTTCCTGTAATTTATATTACCAATAATAAAAGAGAGATCCATGTCCACCTGGTAATGACAAGTTCAGAGGTGTTTGATGACCCTATTCAAAGGTGTTTGCTTAAAATCGACCCCATAAAAATGGGGAAAGCTTAGAATGTCCAGTTACACACACACACATACCATGCTTCCCATGTTGTTTACTTGAGGATATTGCCTGTGCTAAGAAACCCTTCAAAGCAAGTAAGAATTATGGGTAAGATTGTTCTGGGTTGTGTAGGCAGTCTGGTTTTTAAGACAGAGCTGTCTAACTTTGATAGTTCTCCTCAAACACTAATATTTTGGAGATTTATAAGTTTTGAGATGACTCTTTTTTTTTTTTTTTTTTTTTTTTTTTTTTTTTTGGGGAAAAGATTATTTTTATATATAAA
>VWZX01007597.1:2007557-2072617 GCA_013399015.1 Galbula dea
CAGAGGTCATCTAGTCCAACTGCCCTGCTCTAGCGGGGTCCTCTAGAGCACATTACTCAAAACTGTGCCTAGATGTTTTTTGCATATCTCCAGGGAAGGAGACTCCACAGCCTCTCTGGGCAGCCTGGTCCAGTATGCAGTGACTCTCACAGTAAAGTTCTTCCTCGTGTTTAGGTGTAACTTCCTGTGTTCCGGTTTGTGCCTCTTGCCTCATGTCCTATTGCTTGGCATCGTTCAGAAGAGCCTGGCCCCATCCTCTTGGCACTCTCCCTTCAGATACTTATATCCATTGATAAGGTCCCTCTCAGCCTCCTCTTCTTCAGGTTAAACAAGGCCAGGTCCCTCAGCCTTCTTTTGTAAGGGAGATGCTCCAGCCCCTCATCATCTTTGTAGCTCTCTATTGGACTCACTTCAGCAGCTCCACATCTGTCTTGTCCTAAGGAGCCCAGGACTGAGCCCAGTTCTCTAGATGGGGCCTTACCAGGGCTAAGTAGAGGGAGAGGATCACCTCCCTTGACCTGCTGGCAGTGTTCTTGGCAGTGCAGTCCAGGATACCGTTGGCCTTCTCGGCCACAACAGCACAGTGCTGGCTCGTGGACAACTTCTTGTCCACCAGAACCCCGAGGTCATTCTCTGCAGAGCTACTTTGCAGCAGGTCAGCCCCCAGCCTGTGCTGATGCATGGAGTTATTCTTTCCCAGGTGCAGGACCCTGCTCTTGCATCTGTTGAATTTCAGAAGCCTCTCCAGCCTCTCGATATCCTTCTGCATGGCTGCTCAGCAGCCTGGGGAATGAGCCACTCCTCTCAGTTTGTATCATCAGCAAACTTGCTGAGAAGGCAACTGTGTTCCTTCATCCAGATCATTGATGAATAAGTTGAACAACACTGGCCCCTGTATTGACCCTGGGGGGACACTCCTAGTTACAGGCCTCCAGCTAGACTCTGTGCCACTGATGGCAGCCCTCTGGACCAGCCATTCACCCAGGTCTTGATCCACCTCACTGTCCTCTTTCCAGCCCACACTTCCTGAGCATGCTTATTGTGGGAGACAGTGTCACAAGCCTTGCTGAGGTCCGGGTAGACACCATCCACTGCTCTCCCCTTGTCTATCCAGCCAGTTGCATCATAGAAGGCAATCAGGTTTGTTAAGCATGGTTTGCCTTTGATGAATCCATGCTGTCTACTCCTGATGACCTTCTTCTCTTCCACATGCTTAGAGATGGTCTCTAGGATGAGCTGTTCCATCACCTTTCCAGGGATTGGTGTGATCCTGTGTGACCTATAATTTCCTGTGTCCTCCTTCTTGCCCTTTTTCAAGACTGGGGTAATGTTTGCTTTCTTCTAGTCCTCAGGCACGTCCCCTGACTGCCATGACCTCTCAGTGGCCTTGTGATGATGTCCATCAGTTCTCTCAGCACTCAGGGGTGCATCCCATCCAGGTCCATGGACTTGTGGGTGTCAAGTTTGACTAAATGGTCTCTAACCCAATCCTCCTCAACCAAGGGAAAGTCTGTGGTTCTCCAGACCTTTTCCCTGGTCTCCTGGGTCAGAGATTCCCACGTGCTGGCCTTGGCAGTGGAGGCTGAAGCAAAGAAGGCACTGAAGCTTCTCGACAGCTGCGGTAGCAAGGGTCACTGCTCCATTCAGTAGTGGGCCTGCATTTTCCCTAGTATTCCTTCTGTCATTGATGTATTTGAAGAAGCTTTTCTTCTTATTCCTGGCATCCTTAGCTGGGTTTAGTTCCAGCTGGGCCTTGCCCTTCCTCATTGCATTTCTGCATACCCTGACAACCTCCTTATATTCATCCCAGGTGACCTGTTCCTGCTTCCAGCTCTTGTGTACCTCCTGCTTCTGCCTGGGTTTTGGCAGGGGTTCCTTGTTGATCCATGCAGGTCTTCTGCTCCTTTTGCTCAATTTCCTGCCCAGGGGGATGCACCATTCTTGTACTTGGAGGAAGTGATCCTTGAATATTAACCAAGTCTCTTGGGCTTCTCTTCCCTCTAGAGCACGTTTCCATGGGATTCTTCCAAGAAGGTCCCTGAAGAGGCCAAGACTTCATCACCACAAAGGCTTCAAGGGGTTGTGACCTTTTCTTTGCAGAAGGGTGTTGTCTGAATCCTTGTTTATGTAAAAGACGTATATACACATTATGTCTCTGATAAAACTTTTGACAGAAACTTTTGCTAACAGCCTGATTTTGGAAGCATAGGTTACTTCTGGAAAACAGGAATTCAGTTTAACTGTAGTTTTATATAGAAAAAAAAAAGAACAAAGCTATGAAGTTGATAGCTGTTTAAGGAGGAGAGGGAAATTCTGTGAGTCTATAATTACTTGTAGCAGAATATTGAGCATCTTCCACACTTCTCAGGGTGACTGTCAGTATATTAGTACAGCTCAACAAGGATAAGCAGTAAAGCTTTGTGTTTCATCCACAGCTGCAAGTTACACTCTGATAAATGCAAATGTAAGTGTTGTTGATCTGTCATTACAGGCATACACCTGTCTTCATAAACAGCTTCATAATTATGCAATTTAAAACTTGAAGTGTGAGAGTGAGCCAGTTCTGCAAATAAGTCAAAGAGCTGGGAGCAGAAAAAAGCAAGATGAATGCATCTGGAGGAAGTTGTGGGAGCCCTGGTGGTACAGAACCTACAGGAGATTTCTTCAAGGAATTGTGGTCCAAACTGAAAGAATGTCATGATAAAGAAGTCCAAGGTAAGTTGTTAAAGTTTGGGTTCACAGAAAGCTGTCTGTTAGCACAGGAAACTGTGAACCAGAGCACTGCTCTGCCTGCATGGAAAGAAACAGATTTTTAATGTCTTGTGCAGAAAGTTGGACTGGATGATCACAAGTGATCCTTACAGGCTGACCACACCTAAACCTGTTAACAGGATTAGATTGAGGCTATCAAAAGTATAAATGATTTGCTAGATCAGTGAAGAAAAAGCAACACAATTACATGGGATCTGTGTTTGCTTAGGAAATATTTAAATCACGCAGAATCACAGAATATAATGTTATCTTACCTTCCATGGATTATGGTTCAAAGTTTCCAAATGAAATTATTCAGTGAAATTTTTTGGATTTTTTCTTTTGCCTTTGGGTTTAGTCAACTTCAGACACATTCAAATGGTTTGCATTGTTTGTTTCCTCTAACTTGGGCAAAATTCAGTTTTTAGTGTTCTAAGTTTTCTCAACAAAGTTGATATTAGAGTTGCTTATTTTTAGGTTATATTTTGTGACCTGTGATACAATTTTACTATGGATTGACTGTTAGTGTCTGTTCATTCTTTAGTGGTGCAGGAAGTTAATAACACACAAAGTAAAGATTGTCACACCATATATTTAGATTATATTCTTGTTATAATATTCTTCTACAAGTGGTATTCATAAAATGTTTTGCTAAAAATACTTCATAAGAAGTTAACATTTCATTCTTCTATTCTTACATCATACAATCCATTATTTTGGATGGAATTAGAACAGTATTAGACTAGATCTTCCAACACACGTGTTTATATTGGGCCAGGATAAAAGCAGATGAGTTTTTGTTTATTAGCAGCTACAGTCATGCAAGTTTATCTCTGTAGCCAGAGACCATTGCAGTGGCCTTGGCTATTTCCACCAGCCTCCAAACAGTTCCAGCTCTGTCCATTTAGGTCCAGTTATATCATCACTTCTTAATTTCAAAAGCTGGGGGAGATTGCTTTATAATGTGTAGATGTTTCATACCTCCCACTGAAAGTCCTGACTTGACACTTTGCAGCGCTTGGCCTTGACACTTTGTGTTAGTAATTCAGAAAGAAACCCAAGCAACCCCAAAGCTTCTACAAGTTTGGCAGCTGAAGGATGTGCCAGGTAGTGGCATTTTGTTACACTGAGAAAGTCTGTGTAACTGTATGAAATATCATTTTATACTGTGTCCCAAAACACAGACAAAATATTTTTTTTTAATTCTTTCTGGCTCTTTTGAGAGTGGGTGTGATGTCAGCCACAGATAAATACAGAAGCACTGGCAGAATGGGATCTGGCAATCTGTGGCATGTCTGAACAACAAAAACTGAACAAACAAAAAGTTCTAATGTTAAGTGACCTCTTCTCTAGTTTCTTGGGATGTGCAGCACATGATTTTCAAGTTTTGGTTTTCTTTATGCAAGTGAAGATACTCTTTAGAATACATGCTGGGTGTGGCCAGATAATTTTGCCAGTAGGCAGTCTTTTTCATGCCTAGCCCTTTGTCAGTATGTCCTGCACCGTGCTAGGTAAAATTAGGTCTTCAATGATAACATCAAAGACATGCCTGAAGGATAGTTAATTTTTTCAAAAGGTGGGGATCTTCTTATAGAAAATGGTACTGGGAGATATTTTAGAAACATCAAACACAGGCTTGCCTGGACTTTGCTTGTTTCTGAAGTCTATAAATAAGAATTAAAATTGACTCATGAGTTTCCAATCTAAATGTCAGCAAAAAATTATTTTAAAGATGGTGGATTAAGGGAAAGTTAATAGTTGGAGAAAAAGCTTTCTGCATGTACATAGGGCAATGCACTGAACACCAATGGTAGGATTCTTATTACTTATTACAAACCCATGAAAAGTAGGATTTATGACACATGAGCTTGAAATGATTAGGCATATTATACAAGGTATAATATTTATATATCTCTAGAGTACAGACTAGAGAATACTTCAAACATACACAGTTTGAAATGGGGTTTATTGATTTTTTTATATTATTATGTTGTAAAAGGTGTATCTATCTACCATGTTAGCTATCAGTCCCAGCTGCTTATTCTTTGAAACTGATCACTTGCTAAGTATTACAAATTCAAAAGTATTACTCCTTCAAAAAAATAGATTATCATTTGCTCTCAAATTCATTATGTGACAATGCGTAGGACTCCTGCAACCCAGTTTCAAAAGATACTGGGCACAGTCTACATCAGTTGACTTTTCATGGAGTTCAGAAGTGATGAGAACTCAGAATAATGGTTATTAAAACTATTTACTTTTATTTCCTTCCTATAGAATGTGTGGGGTACTTGCATGGTGCTCATAAATCAGAAAGTAATTTAATAATGCTGTTTGTAAAGTGCCTGATTTCTACAGGTGCTAAATCTTGCATCTAGCTCAAAATAATGATGTGGATGCTTGCTGCATGTGGGTCTTATCAACATGGTTCCTGAGGATGAATTCAAGTCTGAAGCTCTGAAGTAAATAGAAACATATTTCAGCAAAGAAATATTAAGAGTTTTGTGTACAAGAAATAGCCTTTTTCCCCCCAATTATTCCTTATCTCTGAAGAGCAGAAGGGATCAACAGGGAAAAACCTGTAGTCACAGATGCAGAGAAAATTAGGAGGAAAGCAGTCTCATTGATAGATTGCTGTAGGAAAGGAAATGGCTTGAAGCTCCTCCAAAGTAAATAATTATAGAAAACAGGGCTGGAAAGGATCTTAGGAGGTCATCTAGTCCATCTCTATACCCTTAAGGTAGGATTATGTCTGTGTCATGGCTGACAGCAGCTTGTCCAACCTGTTCCAAGAAAACCTCAGCAGTAAGGGTTCTGCAGTTGCCAGTTTTAAGAAAGTCCATTTCATGCATTTGAAAATTAATCAGAGCAGTTGTCATAGCCATTAAACTATTACAGGTATATAGTCTAATAGAGCTACAGGTTTCATAAGATGGTGTTTTGTGTTACTTAACCTGCCAATGATAGTTCAACAAAGTCTCCTTCACTTTAATGGGGACAGTCTGTCATTTCCTAAAACACTTACAAGCTTAGGTAATTCAGATTTATATGGTCTGCAACTTGTCTATCCCATAGAAATCTTGTGTTAAAATTGAACTAGGAAGGTACATAGTGTAGTTCCACAGAAGATTATATGCTCCCTAGGGTGTTAAATAAGGAAATCTGAAAAAGGAAAGCTCTTTAAGTATGTCCAAAACCTCCCAGTGCTCTGGAGAAGCAAAAGGAAGAGATTACATTTGATGCAGTAATTTAATGCTCTTGCATGAATGTAACAAACCAGTTTCCTGCTTCTCAGTGCAGTCATTTGAATTAAGAAAAAATGCAACCTTTAAGTAACTAGTTTGTTTCCTCTTGAATCCAGGTGAGACAGGAGATAGTGTTACCTGTAGCACAGTCCTGGGCCTTTTAAGCACTGCCTCTTCAATCTGTGGCTCAGGTTGCCAATGTTACAATCCTGAATAGTTGCTGAACAGACTACCTGTTCATACAGGAGATGCATTGTTGTGCAGCTTCATTCCTTCCGATGGGCGTGGAGCAGCATTAAAAGCACACTTTATAGGGATCCTAATTGCAGATGCCTAATTGACTTGATGAATAACAGCTACTTAAAAAAATAAACCCTCTTCTATGCTGATCTGCATGATAGAACAGAACATCTCACAGGTGCTGAACACTTAGAGATAAAACATGTCTTGCTGTATTTCCTAAGAACTTCTTTAAGTAGTTGCTGTGCATTTTTATCTTACTGTCTCACTGGCATCTTGTAGCAGCCTGTGGCATGGGCTCACCGAGGCCCTGGCTGGCCTGACTGTTATGTTGTAAGTGGGCTGAAGAGCGAGCCTTCTGGAGCAAGTAGTTTTCCCCTTGGAGTTTTTCCCTCTTGAGTGCAGTAGGGGAAAGAAATAAGAAGTCTATTAGCTGCTTTAACCTACATTTTCTAGAGTAAGATGCAGTATCAGTCATGTGTTTTGGTTTAAATTCAAAATTGTCAGAAGTTCTCTTAGAAGTATTCTGGTTTCCTAAGTTTATCCTATTCTCCAAAATGACTAATGCTTTGCAAGAAAGCTCACAAGACACTTTGTTCAACCTGAAGTTGCTCACAACTTCTCACTGGTTGAAGCAAAACAGCGTTGGGCAAAAATTGTTTTGTTACTTTCTAATGTCACATAGAAATTTTTGTTGGAGAATGTTATACTGTTGGAGTCTCATTATTTCTGAGGATTTCTTTAGAATACAAATGGCTTACTTGTGAGTGGGAAGTATCAACAGAAATTTCCATACTGCTCCTGCCCCTGTGCACTTACAGATGCACTCAAAACCTCACAAGATCACCTGGACTTCTTTCTAGCTACTGGGCTGTCAACTGGCTGTTCCTGCTGAGAGCAGCAGTTGTACTCACAAACTGGTTTACTTCTGCACAGAACATATGTTTAGGAGTGTGTAGGCCTTAGTGGGAGAAGGGCCACTGCTGAAATATCATTCCTCAGTTCACCTTAAGATGTTGCAAAGAACCTTTTACTGAGAGGGTCTGGTAGCATACCTGCAGCAATCATCTATTTTTGACGTTTCCTTTATGCCTGTATATTGTAATACATTTTTCAGTTCAGTGGTTGGATGCTGCATTTCAAGTGTAGTAGTATGAACCTGTGTGTCCACAGAACATATTTTATGCTGCTTATCTAGGCATAGTCAATGCAAATATTGAGAGTGTTTGGTGTTCCTGTGGGGGTTTTTCTACCTGTTTAAGTGAGAATCTGTGTGCTTGTTTAGGCAGTCCGTTTCTTAGAGCTCCTAACAGCTGTTACTTGTTTCCAAGATCCTGTAGAACATAAGTCCAGAATGAATCGTTTTCTTTCCTAATTAGTGACAGATTTTTTTCTCTCTTTTTGGCAAAAGGGGAGTTAGTTTATAGTTTCACTCTTTTTTTTGTTTGTTTGAATCAGAATTCTATAACATGTATTTTCTTCTTTCCACTTTTCAGGCTTACAGCTGAAAATATCTAAGTTGAAAAAGGAAAGATGCTTGTAAGTACTCATCCTAATGATCTAATTTATTGAAGGAGAGTCTGAGTACCATTAACAAGCCTTAATTCTTGCAGGATCAACTGAGGTTTCATGGATTTTTCTTGCAGACATGTACAAAACTCTGCTCACTTTAG
The DNA here is from genome assembly GCA_013399015.1 of Galbula dea. Lineage (NCBI taxonomy): Eukaryota > Metazoa > Chordata > Aves > Piciformes > Galbulidae > Galbula > Galbula dea. The sequence continues at coordinate 2,015,467 of VWZX01007597.1, forward strand.
TAATTCAGCTGAAGTCATTAAAGATATACATAACTCTTTATATGTAACCTGAATACTAAGTTTGCTTGAACAAGTGGCTTGTAAGGTTTTCTTATCTACAATATTTCTAGGATGCCTACCAAGATGTTGATGTTTCTCGTATATAAAATAATCAGGGAAACACTTCAAAGTTGAGGTCAAATCTGCAAAAGAGAAGTGACAAGACAAGGAGCCAACTACTTTTAGGATTTTTCTTTTGCTACATGTTTGCCTTCAGTATCAGATGTTGTGTCTTGACTCAGCTTTCAGCATTCAGTAAAGATTCTGGTAATAACCTTGCTAATATTCACTCAATCCTTATATTTTAAGACATATGTAACTTCTTTTGCAGTTGTTATTTAGTCCTAATTCTTAACTCTATTCATTAGAAGCAATCTGGGGGAAAAGGTCTGAATTACAAGATATGCATGGACAGTAGAATCACAATATGTATTTACAGCATTAAATTGGCTTTTATTTTCCTTCTGTTGACTGATGTCATATTTAACTAAATGGTAAGAGATATGCTAATGTGATTCTATGTTTTAAAGTTTTACTTTAGGTTTAATTTTGTTAATATTACCTGTGACCTTTATTATGAGTTGCACTTTATAAAGTGCTGTGTAAGAGGAATAACAATAAATTACTTGATCTTTTTCCACTGGAGAAAACAGTAGAATTGTATTAGATATGTTAAAGAAATTAAGCACTTCTTAAAAATAGCAAAAATACTCCATATTTGCATTCCCAGCATTGCCATCTGAAGTGGAAAGATAGACAATTTTAATTTTAAAGTATAGCCACTGTGCTCTCAAGCATAGTTTGTAGTTTTTCTAAATTATCATTTTTGTCAGCATGTTGTCAGATTTTTTCCTCATTAATTCCAATTAGTTTATTTAGTTGTTTCTTTTAGTTAATTTTTCAGTGTATAAACAGGAAATAACCCTCCTCTAGTAAAAAAAAAAAAAAAGCTAATCATATGCTGTTTTGTACAATAGTAACTCAAGCAACTCTCAAGCATTTTTGACAGTTCTTTTCTGAACTCCCTAATATGCTTAGATTCCTGGTTGGGAGGGAAACAAAGATGTTCTTTCCATGGGAGTAAATTTCCTCTAGTGGAACCCATCTTTCCTGTAACCTAACTGATATAGTCTACTAGATTTCTGCAAGGCCTTTGACATGGATCCACATGACATCCTTATCTCTAAATTGGAGGGTTATGGATTTGAAGGGTGGACCATGAGATGGATAAGAAATTGAGAGAGTGGCCAGAGAGCTGCAGTCAGTGGCTCTGTGTCTAGCTGGAGACCAGTGCTGAGTGGTGTCCCTCAGGGCTCTGTCTTGGGGCTGCTGCTCTTCAACATCTTTATTAATGCCATGGAGAGTGGGATTCAGTGCACCCTCAGCAAGTCAGCAGATGACACCAAACTGAGTGGTGCAGCAGGCACACCAGAAGGACAGGAGATGACATCCAGAGGGGCTTGGACAAACCTGAAAAGTGGGCCCATGAGAACTGTGTGAGGTTCACCAAGTACAAGTGTAAAGTCCTGCACCTGGGTTGAGGCAATCCTAGGCATGAGTACAGTCTGGGAGATGAACCCATTGAGAGCAGCCCTGAGCAGAAGGACTTGGGGGTCATGGTGGATGAAAAGCTGGAGATGAGCCAGTGATGTGCACTTGCAGCACTGAAAGCCAAATGTATCCTGGGCTGCAGCAGGAGAGGATTCTGCCTCTCTGCTCAGTCCTTCTGAGACCCCACCTGGAGTACTGCATCCACTTCTGGGGCCCTCAGCATAAGAAAGACATGGACCTTTTAGAGTGGGTCCAGAGGAGGGCCACCCAGATAACCAGAGGGCTGGAGCACCTCTCCTATGAGGACAGGCTGAGAGAGTTGGGATTGTTCAGCCTGGAGAAGAGAAGGTTTTGGGGAGACCTTATAGCAGCCTTCCAGTACTTGAAGGGGGCTTATAAAAGAGAGGGAGAGAGACTCTTTACCCAGGTAGAAAGCAATAGCACAAGGGGGGATGGTTTCCAACTGAAGGAGGGAAGATTTAGATTAGAGCTTAGAAAAAATTCTTTACTTAGAGAGTGGTGAGGCACTGGCACAGGTTGCCCAGAGAGGCTGTGGCTGCCCCATCCCTGGCAGTGTTCAAGGCCAGGTTAGATGTGGCCCTGGGCATTCTGATCTAGTGGTTGGCATCCCTGCCCGTGGCAGGGGGGTTGAGCTAGATGATCTTTAAGGTCTCTTCCAACCCAGGCCATTCTATGAATCTATGAATATCAAGTATGTAAATGCATCTTATGATGATACTCATTTTTCTAGTATGATTTGACTGCTACAGTGCTATCTACTTTTACTGTAACTCTTCTTCTGTAATTAGAACTCTGTCTCACTTCCAGGAAAACTGTTCTTATTTCTTTTCACTAGGCTTTTTTGGAAGCAGTTGCCTCTGTTTGCATAATGCCTGTGTTGCTGTCTTCCCAAGATATCTTTTTGGATTTTGTTTATCCTTTGTAGTGCTCAGACCTCCTCTGAGATTTTGTTTTGCTTATTTCATTTAAATATTGCCCCTCCTCTTGGCATTCAATAATCCACAGTAGCACTGCAAGCCTCTGCAGTATTGTTTTCTTCTGTTTGTGGCTAACTTGCTGTTCCCCTGCATATGGACCTGCTCCTCAAGATTTGTCAGCTTTTCCTACAGCTTTTTGTTCCATCTCCATAGTACAATACAGTGCGTACTATTTCCATCTGCTGTTTAACTGTGCATAAGAGTTCACAAATTAATGGTTTTAAAAGTGGCAGTAGAGCCCAGTTGTTTGATTGGTCTCTTCCTGAATTTTTAGTCAGTTTGAAATCTGAATTCCTATGAACTTTTATCAAGATTTTGAGTTCAGGCTGTATCATGGAACTGTTGTCAGGTCATAGAATAATTTTGATTGGAAGAGAGCTTTGATTATCAAGTCCAACTGTTCACCAGCACTGCCAGGTCACCACTGAACCATGTGTCTCAGCACCACATCTACACATCTTTTAAAAGCCTCCAGGAATGGCTCCCTGGGCAGCCTGGTCCAGTGCTTTACAACCTTTCAGTGATTCAATTTTTCCTAATATCCAACCTAAACCTCCCCTGGCACAACTTGAGGCCATTTCTTCTTGTCCCATCACTTGTTACCTGGGAGAAGAGACCAACCCCCACCTTACTACAGCCTCCTTCTGGGTAGGTGTAGAGAGAGATAAGGTCTCCCCTGCACCTCCTTTTCTCCAGGCTAAACAACCCTAATTCCCTCAGCCACTCCTGATAAGACACATGCTCTAGACCTTTCACCACTTTCTTTGCCTTTTTTTGGACAAACTCAAGCAACTGAATGTACTTCTTAGGGTGAGGAGCCCAGGACTGAACCCAATATTCGAGCTGCAGCCTCACCAGTGCAAAGTACAGGGGGACAATCCCTGCCCTAGTCCTGCTGCCACACTAGTGCTGATCCAAGCCAGGATGCTGTTGGCCTTCTTGGCCACCTGGGCACCCTGCTGGCTCATCTTCAGCCGCTGTTGACCAGCACCCCTTGGTCCTTTAACACTGAGCTGATTTCCAGCCCCTCTTCCCCAGGTCTGTAGCATTGCATGAGGTTGTTGTGCCTGAAGTGCAGGACCTGGCACTTGGCCTTGTTGAATCTCATAGAGTTGGCCTTGGCTATTGATCCAGCTTGTGCAGATCCTTCAGAGCCTCCCTATCTTCAAGCAGATCAACACACCTGCCTGACTTGGTGTTGCCTGCAGACTTACTGAGTGTGCATTGATGCCCATGTCCAGATCACTGATCAGGATATTAGAACTGGCCTCAATACTGAGCCCTGGGGAACAACATTTGTGATTGGTCACCAACAGGATTTAACTTCATTCACCAGCACTCTTTGGGCTCAGCCATGCAGCCAGTCTTTTACCCAGTGAAGTGTGTGCCACCCAAGCCATGAGCAGCCAGTTTCTCCAGGAGAATGCTAAGGAAACAGTGCCAAAGGCTTTACTCAAGTCCAGGTAGACAACATCCACAGCCTTTCGTTGGTCCTTCAAGCAGCTCACCTTGTCACAGAAGGAGATCAGGTCAGTCAAGCAGGACCTGCCTTTGATAAGCCTGTGCTGACTGGGCCTGATCTCCTGTTGACTTGTATGTGCCATGTGATGAACCCAAGATGATCTGCTCCATAACCTTCCCCAACACTGAGGTCAGACCAACAGGTCTGCTGTTTCCTTGATCCTTCTTCCAGCCCTTCCTGTAGATGGGCATCACATTTGTTTACTTCCAGTCAACCGGGACCTCCCCAGTTCAGCAGAACTGCTGATGATGGAAAGTAGCTTGGTGAACACTTCAGCTTCCTCAGCACACTTGGGTGGACCCCATCCAGCCCCACAGACTTCTGGGTGTCTAAGTGGTGTAAGAGGTCTCTCTTGCGTTATGGGGACTTCATTCTGCTCCTTGTTGTCCAGCTCAGGGGCTGGGCACTTAGAGAACAACTGGTCTTACTATTAAAGACTGAGGCAAAGAAGACATTCAGTACCTCGGACTTTTCCTTGCTGTTTCCCCTTGTATCCAACAGAGGATAGAAATTCTTCTTAGTCCTTCTTTTGTTGTTGTTGTTTTTATACAAATACTTTTAATTGTCTTTTATGGCAGTAGCCAGATGAAGTTCTAATTGGGCTTTGGCCCTTCTAATTTTCACCTTGCATAGCCTCATACCTTTCCAGTCTTCCTGAGTGGCCTTCCCCTTCTTCCATAGGCCATAAACTTTCCTTTTCTTCCTGAGTTCCAGCCAAAACTCTCTGTTTAGCCATGCTAGATTTCTTCCCCCTCTGCTTGTCTTATGGCATACCAGGACAGCTCTTCCATTAAAATCCAAACAGCATATGTGCTGCTTACATTTTAAAGATATGCTTTCTGAACATTAAAATTGATACTGCAGTTTCACAAAGAATATATTTGTTAGTAGATGAAATTATATTAGGTTATCAGATGGCTTTCAGTCAGCAAATATTTGGTGCTATGTTTTATACTTTGTATAGAGGCCACACTTAGTTCCCTGGAAAAATAATCAATTTAATATCTTGTTTTTTCTTATATATAATTCACAAATAAAATTGTTCTCTCATTTTTAATCTAGAAGGATTAAATGATCTCTTGCTGTTATCATTAACTTCACATGGCGTATTGTGACTTGCTCCCACATTCTGAAATCTTCAATTGGTCAGTTTATCTTCTAGATGATAAATATTATCAGTGATGTAGCTGAACACATCCCAGATGGTTTAGTTATTGTTTGTTGTTCTCCAATTACCACACTGTGGATACTGTACTCTTACATGGGAGGTCTTGTTCTCCTTGGTGGATCTTGATACCTGAGCTTTAGTGTTTTGGACTTGGTACTCAGCTGACAATGAGCACTTTATCTTGGTGCCACTTCAGCCTTGGAGCTAATGACTGGTAAATGCTAGGTTGGAGACCATTCATTATGCAGAGTGGCTTCATAGCCAAAAAATATCTGTCTTGGTTATCCAGGGCACTGGGATTCTAAAAACAAACAAACAAGAACAAAACAGTGCCTTGTTCCTTCTGTTCATTTGCTATCTTAATGTGTCATTTTACAGGGCTTAGGTGGAAGATATGGAGGATCAGTGCATGCTAATGATTTTATGTTTAGCAAGTGACAATGCTATAGAATCACTTAAAGGTAGCTTGAGAGAAGATATTAAAATTCAATATTTTAGACCTTATGTAAGTTGCATAAAGCAAAGTGGAAAAAAATTATTTTTTTATGCCATAAACATCAGAAAAATATGGACTGCTTTTGTCAGACTTCAAGTATTGCCATGACCTGGCTGTACTTGGTTAATAAACTGAGTGTTTATTAACCAACAAATATTGGTTTGTACCAGAAATAAACAGTGTTAAATGAACTTTAACACTTTGTCCTCCCCACGTGAAAGTAGAAGTCTTCATAGTTCCTCATGCTGTTTGCATGTAAGTGTTTTGTATGTTGTGTGTGCAGCTGAAAAGCACAGTGCTGATATGGATGGTAGTAAAGAAAGCTAAAATATCTGTGCTTAAATTTCAGAAGGAATAAAATATGTCTGTGATGATACACTGTGGAAGCTTCCAGCTGTCCCATTCCCTTTATGACCCATGACTGTTGATTTCTCGTATCACTCCAATACCAGCAATATGAAAATGCATTTGACTAATGTATCTTAAAGGGCTAGTTTCAATTTTAAAGTATGTCTTTGTAAAGGAGTTGTATCAACAATTTAGTCTATATGTTTTCATTTCCTGGTGTGTGTGTGTGTGTGCTTACCAGCTTTTAAGGAGCCAATTTCATGGCTTCCTTAACTAATCCATCTCAGGCACACAGAAAACAAACACTGCTTTCATGGAGTATGCAAAGGATTCCATGGTGAAAAGAAGAACTAGGAATGAATTCTCAGGAGTTAGTCATTGTCATCTCACATAGATTCAGCTGCTTGGCTTTTACTGAAAGTTCATTTCCCTGTAGAAAAAACCTGTGTGCTTGTTGCTGGTACCCTGTTTACATCTTGAAGAGGTGATATGATCTGATAATAAAGTGAAGGGGAGCCAAAATTGGGAAGTTAATGTTACAGCTTTTCCTTAGCTCCTTTAGGAGGAGTTGTTCTTTGTTAGAGAGTTAGTCCTAGCTCTTAGAGAAGGTATTTTCACCAAGGTATTGATGACATTTTTGGAAAGAGTTCTCTGTATTCATATTAGAGGAATCCAATTGCTGCTTCTTGAGGAATTAAACCTCTAATGGATCTAGAGACTTGTCAGAGCTTTACAAATCTAACGGGTTTGGCGTCCTGCAAGATGCACTTGTACTAAGACCAAAATGACCTGATTGTGAAAGCCCCCAACTAGCTTCCCAACAGTGCCACAGTAAGAGAAGTGCTTGAGCTTACATTCCCTAAAATTTTTGCTTGAATACTGTTAGTTTTTCTACCTTAACTGTCATCAACTCTAGTTTTTCTCCTGAGCAAAAGTCAGATTTATTGGCAGAAGCTCAATGACAATGTGAATTAGAAACTAGCTGCTTCCTTTCCTAACTAATGCATTTATCTTCAACTTAATATTTGGGCTGATGGTACTCACAGTTTCCAAGCATATGAAAGAAACATGCCAGAGAGAATTCTCTATTGAAAAATCTAACAACTGTAATTAAAAGCTAGAACTAATTTTTCTCTGTTTGATTTTAGGGATGCAGAGAGGCTTGAAGAGTTTTACACCAAGAACCAACAGCTCAGAGAACAGCAAAAAGCACTTCATGACACCATCAAAGTTTTAGAAGACAGGTGAAGTAATGTCTTTTAGCTTTTGGGTTTACTGTGTTTTGCTCTTGCAGAGTAACTCTGGCTACTTTGCAATTTGAGTCTTTGGGTGGGTTCTTTTCAGTAAGGCAGTCCTTTTCTAATACAATACAAACAGTGTGTTTTAAAGAAAAGTGTAGAATTTAGATTCTTCTGACTGAATTATATGTTTGTTATTTTGTTATTCGTGAAGTGCTTTGCTTGCTTAGTTCAGTTAGGATAACTAGAAGGTAAATATATCAGCTTGGGAGACAGCAGCCATTTTAAAGCATATTCTTTTCCATCCATTTTTGTAGAGATAAATTTGGTGTCAATCAAGATGTAATTCAAATACAAAACCCAAGGGCAAACTAGATAATATACTTTAAAACTCATGAAGTAACTCAGTAGGAAATCTTTCAGATTTGAAAGGATGTTTTTTACCATTTGTCTCTTCTACATGAATGTAATAAGAGGTTCTGTCTTTTTGCCATCTTTTGGACTTACACATTCTGATCACCTTTTGACTTGTTCTGCCTTTCCCTTGTTCCTGTTTATCCTGGGATAGTAAAACAAAACCAACAGACACGAAATTGCAATGCTTTTTTGTCTGTAAAAATGATACCTGTTTTGGAAACTGTATGTTAAATTTCCTGCCAACAGGCTCTCAGAAGCTTTTTGGGAGCAGGAGATCCTTAGCAAAGTAAATTATTTTCTCAGATTCCTGCATTGCCTCAGATTTTAGAGCTGTGATACTCAAAGCTGACTTTCAGCTCTGTTTCTCTGTGGAAGGCTTTAGGGATGAGCTTGCATACCATATAGGTAGAGAGACATTTGCAGAATGGGTGGACTTTTCTAATCCATTAGCAGATAAAGTTCTCACATTGCATAAAACAAAAAGTGTATTTAAAGTGGTTTAATCCAAAGAGATGGCAGCAGTGTGTTTGTTACACAGTCAGTCAGATAAATTAGTATGAAGAGGCATTTCAGCATTTTACTCTTTTCATAATTCCACAATATTGAAACACTCATGAACCAAAATGGCTTTTACTTCCAATATTCAGCTGTGGAATTGGAAACTTAGGTGTTGTTGATTGGTTGGGTCTTTTTTAATACTTCATGTGCTAGCAGCAGCAATGCAGAACCCTTAACTAACTGATCTCTTATTTAGCAGGAAAAACAGAGTCTGTATTTCACTCCTGTGATACTGTTAACTTCTTGGTGTGTATCAGAAATATATACACTTCAGTTCTCACCTGTAACATGAACATACATTTCATGGCATTGAGTGAATGTGTCAAGTAAGGTGGACTGATCATAACAGGTCCTTTCTGATAGCAGTTGTGCTTTAAACAGCTTATCTAAACCACTAGAGACACTGGAGGCAATATCTCACATGGACTTTTGGATCCACTTCTAATTCTTGATGACTAGTAAAGATAAAGGATTTCACATTTGCTTGGTGTTTATTACAGAGTCAACTTAACTATTTGTCATTTTTATTTGATTACTTTGCCTAATTACTGATATACCCTTCTTGGATTAAGTAGTAATTATGTTTACTGGAATTAGTTGCTTCTTTGTATTTACTGGAACTTTACATTGTAATTTAAATCTGACAGTATTCTTAGCAGGACACCTCACAGAGGCTTTCAGCAGCAAGGTGTAGCATGCTCCATTGTCTTAACTAGTGTAATGCATGTTTCTTTAGAAGTGTCCAGTACCTACAGTCATTTATGCAAATGCTAGTACATGTAGTATTAGATTGTTCAGAAATCTCAAAGTATTGCTATTTCAACCCAGAACCCCCCAGTATTTCACGATGTGCTGCATAGCTGTCAGAAATTCTCTGCTTTGCAGTGTTCAAAAGAGCAGTCAAGTGTGGATATGTGCTTCATGTATGGCAATATTGGCAATGTTTTCTTAACTGAGGGACTTCTTTCCTCTGGCTTTTGCTGTAGATTAAGAGCAGGACTATGTGATCGTTGTGCTGTAACTGAAGAACACATGAGGAAGAAGCAGCAGGAGTTTGAAAGTATCCGGCAGCAGAATCTGAAACTTATCACTGAGCTTAGTAAGTTCTGTCCATGACTCTGCAGACAAAATGCACTGGTTCCTAAACTAGTTCTTCATGAATTCCTTCAACTTGATAGAACTTTTATGTGGTGTGTTTAATAAGCTCAAGAAGTTTGGTCAGAGGATTGGTAACTCTGCAGTCTGAAAGTATGGAACATAGCAATTTCTGTCATTTGACCTTCTGAGGTTGGAGTGCTGATTGCCAAAGGGAACTGACTGGAAAACCTTACCCTGGAAAGTAGCTACTGCTGCTTCTGCTCATTCCTACAGCTAAGAAGGCACAGAATGACTGATTGTCAGCTCTCCTAAGGCAACTCTAGCTTCAAAAGTAACTGGTGATCACAAAGTGGCAAGTTCACAGGGAGTCCGGGGTCCAGCATGTGTCCTGTAGTTGGTAGCTGCAGTAAACCCATAACCTTCATGTAACTCTCTGAAGCCACAGAAGAATTGTTTGTAGCCAGCTCATTTTAAAATGAGAAAGTAGTACGTATGGGACAGGAAGAAAAACCCACCTGTTCTAGCTGACATGAAGGCAGGACAAATCTCTTCATAGAGTTTGGAAAAATTGATTATGAAAAGTGCTTTTAAAAGATTTTAAAATGTTACTGGTATCTTTCCCATTAATTAGTTATTTTGCCTCATTTAGTTGTCTTGCTTGATCAGAGACAAGCAGACATTCAGTGAGAATGTCCAGGAAATGCCAGACACAAAAAAGCTTTTCACTACTAACAAAATACATCAGTTTCTTAAGAACTTTTAATATTGGATATTTATATAAAAATATTCTGAATCCTTGAGTTTATGATTAACAACAGAGTACAACCAGTCTTAAATAGGAGTCTGAGCTTTAAGAATCCAATTGAGACCTGTTAGGTATAAATCTCCAGGAACACTATGTGACAGTACAGTTAGCAATCTTCCATGGGTTTCAGTTGAGATCTGTATGACAATTTATGTTTCTTGCAACCGGCAAAAAAAGGTCAGTCAATCTAGAGGTAAAACATACAACAACAACAAAATTAACTTGAACAGAAAAGTTGGGAGCTGTCTTACATTCATTTGAGACAGCAGAGAGAAAAGGCTGAAGGTGATACAGTAAGTTCATGTCAAGTACAAGGAGAATGGATTGGAAATTAGAGAAGTAACATAAAAAATTTCTGACTGGTCTCTCTTAAATTCAGAAATATTTGACTGATTTTTAAGCAATTGGGATTTGTTCCATTCTCTCCAAACTGATAGCTCTGGTGGCTAAACCAGATTCTCATTGCTTCCTAGTTCATAGGCTATCTAAAGTAACTTCATCCCTGGAGCTCAGTGAGCAACTCACTCATCTTTATGGCACAATGTCATTTGTGTGTGCATGGACAAAAGTAAGGAATGATTGTGTGGAACTGGTGGAGTAATTGTGACACCTTTGTCTTTTCTAACACATCATTTTACAACCTTTTTAATGACTGACTTGGAAATTCATTTTGGAAAGGCATAAGAGAGGATGTATGGTATTATGTTTCAGAGTTGGTTCTGTTTCCTTAAAGGCCCTGACAAAATTAGCTATTCTAGGATGTTAACATTTGTGCATTGATTTTTTTTTCTCCTTTTTCCTCTCTAAATTGCAGTGAATGAAAAAACCAATTTGCAAGATGAAAATAAAAAGATAACTGAACAGTTCCAGCAATTACAAAAGAATCTGGAGTAAGTTTTGGACTTTTTTTTAGTCTCCTCCCTCCTTTCCTTAGATCAAAACCTTACATCCTTCTCTTTATAGCTAGGAAATGATCTTTTAGCCCATGTTTTCTTTTTAGTCATAAGGAAAACTGCTGCTGCAGAAAGATGATTAAGCAGGCCAAATTAGATTTCCTTTCCTTAGTTATTCTTTTACTGCCTGTCATTTCTCACTACCATATGACAGGTGACAATGCCCTTATTAAGTACTAAACAAAATGTATTTAAGTTAAAAGAACTAAAATGACTGCTTTTTTGTTGTTATTTCCTTCTATGTTTAGATAGGGGTTTTTGGAGACAAAAGTCAGTTATTTGATATGCTAATTTTTTTACCTTGCCTGTGCAACATGCTGTTAGAGCTGACTGTGAGAGCAAGTAAACTTCCTGACTATTGTTGTGTTTACATTGCTTATTACAGTCCTCTCTGAAGACCTTTGTGAGCTAAACAAGGGGTAACATCCAGTGCTCTGGAAGATTGCTTTGAATATAGTGCTGTTCATTGCTGGTTAAAATTGCCCAAAAGCTTTTGGGCTGTATTTCAGACAGTTAGTGTTCTTGGGGTGTTTGGGGGCTTCCATCCAGGGAGAGAGACACTAGCCATTGATTCCTGCATTCTTTCACTGAAGCAGCACGTTATTCAGAAGACAAGCTAGAAACTACAGTCCCTAGTTTCTTCCAGAGTGAAGTAGTTAAATTTTCGCTTGGCTTGAGAGCAGCCCTGAGGAAAGAGACCTGGGGGTGCTGGTGGATGAGAAGCTCAGCATGAGCTGCCAGTGTGCGCCTGCAGCCCAGAGGCCAACCGTAACCTGGGCTGCAGCAAGAGAAGCGTGGCCAGCTGGTCGAGGGAGGTGATTCTCCCCCTCTGCTCTGCTCTCCTGAGACCCCACCTGGAATATTGCATCCAGTTCTGGAGTCCCTATTCCAAGAGGGATATGGGGGTGCTGGAGAGAGTCCGGAGAAGGGCCAGGAAAACGATCAGAGGACTGGAGCACCTCTGCTACGAGGACAGACTGAGAGAGTTGGGGTTGTTCAGTCTGCAGAGGAGAAGGCTCTGAGGAGACCTTATTGTGGCCTTCCAATGTCTGCAGGGGGCCTACAAGAAAGCTGAGGACAGACTTTTTAGGAGGTCAGACACTGACAGAACCAGGGGAAATGGGTGTAAGCTAAAGGAGGGTAGATTTAGGTTAGATATTAGGAGGAAGTTCTTCACTATGAGGGTGGTTAGACAGTGGAACAGGTTGCCCAGAGAGGTTGTGGAAGCCTCATCCCTGGAAGCTTTTAAGACCAGGCCTGATGGGGCCCTGTGCAACCTGATGTAGTGGATGGTGTCCCTGGCAGGCAGGGGGTTGGACCTGGATGATCTTTGAGGTCCCTTCCAACTCTGACAAGTCTGTGATTCAAATGTGAAGAGCCGGGGTTCTTAGGCTTTGTGGAGCAATTGTCAATTTATTGTTAGATGTGCCTGAAAACTGGTTTCTGCTATTACTTTTTTACACTGTGATGCTGTTGAGATGGCTGTGTTTTTTCAACTGTTGCTTTCTTGAACCATATGATTATCCTATTTGCTGAAATGGGAGCTCTTCATCTTCCTGACCTGGGGTTTTATTTGGCTGCCTAATTTGGTCTCCAGGGAGCAAAAGCAAGAAGCAGTGGAATCAGAAGAAGGAGTCATTCCAGATTCTCCAGTTATAACTTCTTCATTTTCTTTGGTGAATCTTATGAGAAGGAAGAAAGAGAACAGGCATATCCGGTACACAGAGCATGGGCATCCAGACTTGGAGCTGGGGGAGGCTGGTAGTGGTAAGAGGACTGTACTTTCATTTTATTTTCTATGAATTTTAAAATCTTTTTTAAAGGGTTAAAGAAAAAGATGGTGTATAAATTTGGTTTTAAAGAGTGAAAACTAAAAACTAAAGTCTTGTGGCTTTTTGTTTGGCTTTTTTCCATTTGCAATAGATGAGGCAGGGATAAAATATCTTTAGCAGTAACTGTTCTGTTGGTGATATGCTCAAAGCTTATCTCAGCCTCCTGCTTTTCTTCATCCATGCACAGATACAAATAAAACAGTTTTCCAATCCAGATCTCTTCTGTAGCTGCAAACTGCAAAACAAACCAACCTGTTAGGCTTTGAGTTATGTGTACAGCTATGTCGCCATCTAGTGGAGAGTGAAAGAAATATTCTGCCACACTCCGCGGTTATTCTGCAATTCAAAGCAGTATTACTGAACTGATACCTGATTCCAGCAGCTACCTGAGCTTTCTTTTTCTAGTACTGATACACTGTTTGCATTTGGTTTGTGTCCAAGTCCAAAAGTATTGTGTGCATTTAGTTTCCAAACTTGTTTCTGTAATCTCACAGAAATAGCTCTAATGTATTTTAACTAGAGGAAATTCTTTTGTGAAATAAGGGACTTTGTGCTCGTGTTTTAATGATACACAGATGAACAGTCCAGGTGCTTTTCATGTGTTCATTTATCTTGAGCAAAAAGGTATTTTAAATAATATATTAACATATTGCTAAACATATATATTTATTATCATTAAAATTATATTCTTATTTAATTATTAAATCAGTTAAATCATTTGATCACTTACTTAAATAAATAGGTAAATGTTTCATAAATATGAGAATATCCCAGAATAATAATAGTACAGCTGTGGGGTGAAGAGGATGGGTTGGGTTTTCATGCCCTTTACTTTCCATATACAATTTTAGTAGTGAGAATAGTTTCTCCTTCCTAACCATGCCTACTTCTCTGCATTTTCTGACTAAAAAATTGAGCTACTAAATTAAACCCAAGTTAAATATGTAAGAAATGGTGTAAATATCTTTCCCAGTTAATGGCTATGAAAAGCTGTTGGTGTCCAGATAGAAAGGACTACATGGCACAAAGCTGGTCCTGATTCAAATGTCAGATTCTTCACCTTTTCATTACCATGGCTGAAGCAGAAAACTATTCTCGTGGTTGGTTTCTTCTTTAATAGTTTTGTTGCCATATTAACAGGTAAAATAGAGATTGACTATGTAGTTTTTTGTGGTCAGTGTCAAAAGTGATGTTATTCTGTGTCAGTAATACTTGACAGGTGACTGGCTGGGCTTGTAGTTATGGGACAAAGGATGAATATGAAATATTTAGGACTAATTTGTCATAGTGATACCTCAGAATAAAAACAATCAGATCTGCTTAGATTACTGAATCTGCTGATATATTGAAACTCATGTTGAATTGCTTTTAAGATCAGGATCATGGTCTGTATCTACACAAAATTCTCACAAGAGGTTACCTAATTTTACCATGTCAAAAAGTTTCTACGTCTTTTCCTAGAGTTTGGAAAAGTTCCACTGTGTTCCACACAAGTGAACAGTCACCAGGGAGAAGAGATACTGGTGGCAGACACCTGTGATCCACAACTATCCCCTGTAGCAAGTAAGTGTATTAATAGAGCTGGTTCTAATTCCATTCAGAATAAGGCAAAAGTGTTGTAAATCTGAGGGGTTATCAACAGCTGAGGATTCATCTCTTTGAACAAAGGAGCCAGAAAAAGGCTGTTATGCTTAATCACAGAATTACTGCTGAAATGCCTATCTTGCAATGCCTGTCTGTGTGCCTCTAGACATGATCTAGTGGCATAGCATCAGGACTCAGAGTCAAGAAATAGAAAGAAGCTCAGTGCAGCTGTTACTGCAGGTGTCTTACAGTTTCAGCAACTTATCCAACTTATCCAGACTTATCAGCCTTGCATCTGATTTTCCATTTGTGCATGAGTTAAAATATTGCACTTACTGTCTGACATGAATAGGTAACATTTAGAAGTACCTCTATTTATTTCCTTTTTTGCAATTGTGAGTTGCTCCAGGTCTTTAAGTCTCAAGTCCTTCTCCACAAACAATTCTTTGACAAAAATTTTCTGTGTCCCTGATGTTTTTCTGTGTAGTATTTGACTACAGATGCCTGTGAGAATCAGCACTTTGGAATCATTAGTGCAAGCCAGGGTTGTTGTGATTGTAGTTCTTGTACTTTCCCATCATATTACTTTGCTCTAGTTTAATAATCTAAGTAAAGTTAACCTCTTGAAGGAAGGGAAACTCATCTATTTATTTTCCTAACAAAAGCACAGGAAGAATAATTGTCACCTAGGAAATACACAACACAAGCATTTTACTACAAATATATATTGTCACTATTCTACATGCTTTTCTCAGACTATTCATGCCCTGAACTGGGAGTTTGAAAAGCAACTTTTACATTGACTTGTATTTTAATTTTGGGGAGCTGTATTCAAATTGGAAACCTGCTTCTCTGTGATGTTACAGCAGTTTGCTGTCATCAGGGATTCTTTTTTTCCCCTCCTTCTCCATTTAACACTCCCAGATTTTAGTTATTTCTGACACAGGTCAAACTATTTCTATAATTACCAATTGTAATTTCTGATCTTTTTGGTTCTGTGTTGTACCATCTGTGTGAGTGGAGTAAGATGCTAGAATGTGTAACTCACTGTGAGCTTCTTTCTACTCATAAAGATAAACCAAATATGGGAGGCTATCCTGCTCCAAAGCCATCTTTTAACTTGGCCGCAGTCGTGGCAGAAACAATTGGACTTGCTGTTCAAGAGGAATCTGTAAGTAGTAGTCCCAAACCTCCTACCTAATCAGTTTTCTGTGCCAATTGTTTTCAAAACCAGTATTTTTTGGGTTTTGCATTAAAATTCTGGAAAAACTCACTTTGGTTTGCCTTTGCTTACTCATTACAGCATTGCTCTAGCAAGAGGGGAGATAACTGTGCTGCCCTGTGAAGGGCTTGGGGAGGAGGGTAGGGTTGCACTGTAAACATCCTTGGGTCTGCCAAAACTCCCTTTGTGTGGTAATCAAGTCTAAGACACTAAAAAAGATTCTTTGGTGATGAGGCTGGTGATATATTTGTTATATCTGAGGTTTCTGATTGGCAGCTGCAGTGAAAATGAGAGTGTGCAGACGGGGGGGGTTGTGTGTGCATTTGAGTGAGGAAATTAAACATTTCCACACGGTTTCTTCCAGGTTGCTAGTCAAATTTCATCTCTGTTTTTAACTCCAGGTATTTTTCAGAGTGTTCATGGTTCAGTTTGAATGGGTTTTCAGAGTATTTACTTGCAAACCTAGCATATTTCTCATCTTTAATTGTAATTGCTTCTCACACTTCCTTTCTTTATTTCCTGCACCGCTTGCAAGGATTCCCAGAGTGTCCTGAGTCGTCCTCACACTACTGCTGCTGTGAAGCAGGCCCCAGAGAACATGCAGCCTGAAGACTCAGGAGAGCATGCAGCTTCTGAATCAAAGAACGATGAGAGCGATTTAGGGTGTGTTTCCAGCTGGTTATAATGCTCGTGGTTTAAGCAAGGTTATAGGAAGTTCTCGTTTTAGTAGAATTTCAAACCTTACAGCACTTGCTTTAAGGGTTCAAACAGGGAAAGGAATATTTTTGTTATTATACAGGCTTCCTTGAAGTAAATAGCATTAGAAGCAAAGGAACTGGTAGGATGCTAAACTGTGGACTCTTACTTCGTTCTCAGACTTTTGGGTTTGGCTTTCTATGTACACAGTTCCTCCTTCACTGACTTGTTACTGCAAGATCTCTCCTGAGGCCCAGACACCTGGTGGTAAGGGGCCTGGAGGTGGGATAGGACAATGATCAGAAACCCTTTCTGCTGACTAGATCCCATCCCAGTGGACTGGTGCCCTTCCCACTCTCCTTAGAACACTGTGGTCTAAACTGACATTTTGTTAGCCCCTATTTGTCATCTTAAATGAATGGTTTATTGGTGACAAGTAAAACACAGAGTACCTAAAGAAGTTGGCACGTTTTTCCTTCACTGGCAGAAGCTCTGAGACTCTTCTATCATGGTTATAAGATCTGGACAAGAACCTAGATAGACTGCCATTGCAACTATTTTCACTTGCTTTAATTTTGACTGCATTGTTGGGGAGGGGGTCCTTTGATAGAAGAGATTCCTAGGTAAGCTTAACTCTGTCCTTGGTTCTCAGTTGAATGTGGAGCAGAATTTCACAGCATATTAAAATGAAGGACAAGGTCTGTGTTTTGTTTGCCTTTTACAGCTGTAAGTGCCACAGGACTTACTCCTAGACCAAAAATTTCCCTTTCTTCTCCCTTCTGTTTTGAGCTAATACCAGCAACTAGCTTTAAAGCAGATCACTAATGGGAAACTTGTAATAGTTGTATATCCCTTTCTCCTCCCAGCCTGCTGCGTGCATCAGAAAAATATCTCCTCTCTCATTGTATTCAGTCTTTCAGATGCATCTCAGAACACTCCACCACATGTTGACTGGGATTCTCAGGTAGCTTCTCCTGTTTTCGGAGCTCCTAGCGGTATGAAGAACAACTCAAGTACAAGTCATGCTCCTTGTATTTTAGATTCAGGATTGAAGCCTAATCTCAAAACCAACTTCTTCAGTAATCCTTCCTGTTCCAGATCTCATAAAAGTAGATCAAAATCTGAAGATGTTGCTTTGGTTGCTCCACTGAATCTTGGAACAGAAGTCAACTCGGTTATCAGCCAGACCTCTATCAATAGGCAGATGATAGTGAAAAAGAGTACTAATGAGATTGTGACCTGTGTTGGAAACACTTGTGGAGCTAAAAATGAGGTCATCAAGAGCAATTTCTTTCATGTACAGCAAAAGCAGCTAGAAGGCAGGTGTGCTAAGAGAAAGAAAGCTGAAGATGAGCATGCCATTAGCTGTGAAAAAGCATCCTTCAAGAAAGAGGAGTCTGTGCCCTTTCGCTCAGATGTGCAGCACGCTAACGGGGAGCACCCAGCTGATAAGCCCTTGGATCTGTCTGATCGCTTCTCTGCAGCTTGCTGTCAGGAGAAGAAACAGGGAAGTGAGGACACCTGTAAAAATAGATTGAAACAAGTGACTCTGCATGACATTTTCTCACAGCTAGGGAAGCCCATTCCTGAAGGTTCATCATCTGTTCAGAATGCCAATGATGAGAGCTGTTTGTTTGGCAGAGGTCTACAGGAGGAACCCTATGTACAAGAGGCAATGCTGAGAAAAACATTCCCAGATAAGAAAAACCAGATCCAAGTGAAAGAAGAAGTTCTTCCCTTCAAAATTGTATCCTTGCCAAGTTCTGGAGAGACAGAGCAACTTTTTGATGATGTGAAGGTATGCTTTTCTGACTTGTTTTTCTGCTGCTTTGAAATACTGTGTTTAATTTTGGGAAATACTAAAACTGCAGTACGTTGTTAGGTTGGTGGCCACATACCAAATAGAAAGAAACCAAGGACAGGACATGGAGAGTCTGAACCAGCATCTGTGCTTCAACCAAACCCTTGTAGACTATCAAAAAATAAGGCACTGCAAAATGAACAAGGTAACTTGATGAAATGATCCTTTTATTGCCCCTCCTGCTTCCCCAGCCTGTGCTATGGTTGAACAGAATTTTTCATACTCTTTTTCTCCCACTTTAATCACTCTCTCTGTTCTGCCTCCAAGTCAGGCTGATTCTCTTCAGCACTTTTCAAGACCACCTCCCACATTTTCAGTCTGTATCTTCCTTTCTTTTGCCACTATAGAATAAGTATGTCATTGGCATTCAGCAAATGAGATACACTTAACAATCTGGTTCTTTCTCCTTTATTTAGCATTGTTATTTACATGCAGTAAACAACAGATATTGAAATAAAACTTCAGGAAGTTTGAGTTTAAACTATCTGTATTGAATGCTTGAAAGCTGTACTTAAGTGGAAGGACAAGCCATTGGGTTCATAGTTTTCATTATTCCTGATTATCTGTTAAATTTGTACCTTTAATGCTGATGAACATATGCTGCCAAATTCTCTTCCTAGAAGTTGTATCTTCTTTTCTGTTAAGTGGTCTCACTCCAAAAACTGATTTTTTGAACTAGGACTGTAGAATCACTGCTTCTTCACTCCTTAGCTGAGCTGTTCCACGACATGCTTTATTTAGAAATCCTTGCCTTGGTGTGGCCATGTAGCTTGGAATCCACATCTCTACTTCACAGATGAGTCAAGAGCCAGCTCTGGAACAATGACACTTCTGCACCCTTCTCTATTCTAACACCTGATTCTTCTATTCTTATTGATCTAGTCTCTTCTGTGCAGTATTAATACTATCTGACTTACACAGTAGAGAGGTTTTACCTGCAAGAGTGTTTAGTATATAATGTACCTCATACAAACACAAAGGAGTGGTTTGCTTCCTGGATATGGCAAAAGACTTAAAGATCTCTTTCTAACACTTCAGACAAAATAGAATTTGCACTAAATGAGCATGCTTATTGTTTGAGAAAAATCAATCCCTAAACCCAAAGATGAATTGATAAAAGGAAAGCTGACTTATAGTTTGCACACTGTAGGATGCTGTTGGCAGAATCAGATTCTGATTATTTGTCTTTTTGCTCATATTCTGTGCATCCAGACCTGAAAGATAAACCTTCTGTAGAAAACCTCCAGTGGAGCATAGACCCAGGAGCTGACCTTTCCCAGTACAAGATGGACATTACTGTGATTGATACAGAGGTAAGCTTGTAGAACAATTCTGTGTGTTCTATGATATGGGGAAAAGCTTACAAAAGCAGTATCATGAACTTTATCCTGGGCAAACCAAAACCACTAAATTCAGCTCATTTGATACTTGTTTGTGCATAGCACACTACAGTTATCCTAAAATCTTTCCACTGTCTAGTTGTGTCTGATAAACTCAGCCAGGTGGCTACTGGCTATGAAGCTGACACATTTGGGAGTTGTTTGGGCTTTCTTTCAAGACAAAGCCAATGTCCTAAATTTCTTGGTTTTTCCTGTGAAAATACTCACTGTGATATCTCCCTTAAGCAGCTGAAAATGTACAGGTGATGTCTTATCTTTCTTTGAACTGATTGTTACAATTGGTGTTAGGATCCAATTGTTATTAGGAGCTCTGAGGATTTTCCTGAAGTTGTTTGTTTTGTCCTACTTAAAGACTACCTTCAGATCTATTCATCTGACCAGTTTTTAGTTTGTCTGTTTCATTGTTACTTTCTGTCTGTGTAGAGTTTAACATGAGAACTTGAAGGCCTTTCTTGCCCATCAAGTAGTGTAATCCACCAGACAGGTGCTTTACATTTCAATTTCAAACCATATTTTTCCTTTACCTAGATTTTATCTCTTTATCATGCAGACATTACTGGTGAAAACCCACTCACAGATACAGCATATGACCCTGACTACACCAGTTGCTTCTGGGTGCAATTGTCATCTTTGCCTTTTTTATTTAGGGTGGTTCTCATGCAAGAGTTGGAGAGGAAGTTGCTGATATGGATTATACATATGTTAGTGAAAGTGTGCTGTTAAAAGTGAAAAATCCAGAGCAAAACCAGGAAAGCAGCCCAAGTAAGACTTTTTTTTTCCCCCCCTTTGGTTTGTTTGGGGTTTTGCTGTGCTGCACTGTTTTTGTAGGCTACAAAGATCAGTTTGTTTCCTAGTAGAATCAGTGGTTGTTGTTGAGTTTTTTCTGCCTGTGGTAAGAAACTGGGATTTGTGCTGAGTTAGAACAAGTAGCTGTATGTTTGTAGTGCTTAAAGAGTTAAATACTTAACCATGTCACAGTTCCAATCTCCCTTGCAGCAATCACTCTTCCAACGAACAGCTCTGACAATTTGCTATGTAATCACATCAGACTTTCTATGGGAAGACTAATTTCATTTTTAATGACATAAATAGAAGTATTTAAAATAAATCCAAGTGTGTTTCCCATGTGATGTATGGTATGTGGTGAATCATGGCTGCAGTGGCTTGGGGTTTTTTTAAGCTGTTGCAACTTGATCACATTTCTGTAGCTTATCTCCCACCCACAGAAAGTATTTCTTTTTCCTTGGGTAATTCCATAATTACAAGAACAAAATTTTGATGTATCCAGTGTTAAGGTTAAAAATCCATCAAAGTGATTTAGCAATTAAATCATTTTTGGAAATAGGATCAAGGTAGCTTGATGAAAAATAAATGAGCACTGGCCACCTTTGACAGATTGACAGAGGAGTTGCAGGAAGGGACAAGCGTGTAACTGATGCTGAGTTAGTTAGTACTGGAGCTGATACATGGTCAGTCAAAATACACCTTTTCTGACTCAGGTTGTGGAGAGGCTGATTGGGATGTTCCTTATGCTTTTATAATAGGAGCAGAACGAAAAATGACTGATACCTTAACAGAGATGTTCGATCGGACGAGCCACGAGGAGTATGAATCCTGCCTGCTAGAAGATAGCCCTTCAGCATGTGATCAGAAGGAGACTCCTCATGAGGAAGAGCAGGATAAGGGAATAACAGCAGCAAGCAAGAAACTGAAGAGTGAGATATCATTTGTGTTGTCTCTGTTATCCTGGTTAAGCTACAGAAGTTGATTTGACATCAGGTTCTGTTCTCTAGGAACAGATATGCCAAATAAACCATCAGCTAGGGTTTCATAAATTATTTGGAACATTTCTGCATTGCAAGAACATAACAGAAACCAATATGAAAGTGACTTTGGTAGCTCATTTGTGTAGCCACCACAGAAATAGTGGAAGTTAGCACAGGAGCTGTACAGCAAAGTGACTCTTAACGGGAACCACCCTTTTTTGGCTGCAAATTACTTGCTTCCTTTCTTCTCTCTATCCTGGGATCTATTGAAGATTTCACAGTATGTTGTATTTTAGGCAGCCTTTCCTTTGATATTCTGCTTATCTTTTTTACTTGACTTGCTTCTGTTTTCATTCTACTCAACTAATGCTATTTGATCACTGTTTCAATCAATTCTGTTATTTCTAGTATCTGCTTAAATCTGTTGTTTCAGGCGGAATGTACATGAATGTATTTTCTTGTGTTTCTTAATAGCTGGCTAATAAGTTGGAGATGTTTCTCCAGGCAGTCTGTTAACCTTCTGTGACATGTAATTTTTGTATATTTGCTTGTATATTTACAGACCATGAGGATAAACAGGATAAAGCCAAGCAGAAAGCTTTTGTGGAGCCATATTTCAAAAGTGATGAAAGGTAATTTAGTTTGTTCTGTTTAGCCCTTTTCAGGCTCTTTTTATCCTCCCTATAGGGCACTTGTTCTTACATGAAGTAGTGTTTGTGCATAACATACTGGTAGCTGAAGAGGCACAGGTGAAAGATCTACTGCATTAGATAGAAGCCTTAGGTAAGAGCTGGTGTGGGGTGAAAAAACCAACACATTGAGATGCCTGTCTATGACATTTGCTGAAGAGAAGGGACTGCCTTTTCTGCTCCATACAGTTTTATTGAATGCAGTATTTTGTAATCCATGTTGTTTCCTATAGGCATGTATTCATGCATGAGTTTATGAGCAAAGAGCCTGTGGATTGCTTGTACAAAGAAAACCTTTCCTTCTCTGGCATCTTTGTCCCTTCACCTAGGCAATAAATGAGTAATATTTAACAACTGTACCTCTCAGTGCTTCCTTTGTTGTGCTGTATAATCATCATTGCTAGTCTGAATCTTCATTCATGATACCAAGCCCTTCATTTGAATAATTGTTAGCTTATTTTATACTTCAGCATATGTTTTGTGAGCAGCTAAACTGTGAAGAATCTGTTCCATTCTTGAACCCCAACATACATTCGTCTTGCAGAAATCAGGGCAGCCACAACTGCCTCAGACAACAGAAACATCCTACAGAAGATCTGGTTTGAGTCATTTCAATCTAGTAACTACTTTCACACTATGAGAAGCCATAACTGAGACACCCATCTCTGCTTATGGAGAAGCTCATACTGCATTCTAGAAATGCTGGCATTGTTTCAGTTATAAAACCAGGCCAATTCAGCTGGGAAGTGCACTCTGATTGGGGCTTGCAGGCATTTTCTTATAGCTTTATTTTCTTGAGCCTGTCCCTCATTGTCTTCTGAAAACTGGAGACTCCCAGCCATGCAGAAGAAGTAACTGTACTGTTGTGTGCAAACATTCTGTCTTTCAGAAAGAATACTGTGTTAGACTTTCCTCATATTGAGGTTATTAGGAAGAAGGAGGAAAGGAGGAAACTGCCTGGCCATACTTGTAAGGAGTGTGAAATAGTAAGTAGTGCTTTACAACTTGATCAGTCTTCCATTCTCCTCACTTTGCTAGTGTGGAAGTGCTGTTGAAGTTACAGATCTGGTTGCACCATCATCAGTACTGTTTCCCAAAGCTCTTTTAGCAAGCTCTGGCTTGATTGGTTTAACTGGAGTAACTTTCTATGTTAGAAAGTCTTCATTTGTGTGTGCATCTGTAGAACAGAAACTTCTTACATCAGAGTTCCAGTAAGAGTTTTGGTAATAAAAATACATTAGCTAGTCAAAGAATGATTACAAGTTTCTAAACTTTAGTTCAAAAGCTCTACTGAAAGTTACAGGTACTGGAATAAGTAAACTCTGTGTCCTGTTATACCTTTATATAGATATAACTTGATTTAGGTTTTTTTCTCCCCTTGTTTTCTGGGGTATCTGTGTTTTCAGCATAGGTGCCAGTGTGCACATGTGAGGTGTGAGAATGCTTGCAAAAATGTTCACAGTAGCAGCTTAAAAAGTATGACATTTTAGCTTTCACTTTACAAGTTTTTTCCTCCCTTGCAATTTACTGAAGAGCCTTCAGATAGTTGGTATAGAGGTAAAATATTGAGGTAATTACGTGTGTAATAAGGACATATTTAATTTGGTCATGAATAGACTTTCAGGCTGGAATTAGGCAATGATGTAATACATAATGACTCAACAGAAGTATGTATTCATGACTGAATAATGATGGGTTCTCTGGAATCCTCTCACTTCATTTCCACACCTATTTAGAACCAACATTTTTCCCAGCTTCACCTGCTATTCACTTCATAATCAAGTCACATTTACTTAGCTGAAGAAATTAATTGAAGTATATTTTTGACTAAAAAAATTCCTGACAAGCAGCTGTGGTGAAGCTCATTAAATACAAATAATGAAGTTTTAGGCTGAACTAGAAATACCATTTTCAGAAATGTATTTGACTTAGAGTTGAAAGAAAACAAGATGTTGGAAAGGAATCAAAACAAACCAAAAAAACCCAGCAAAACTTCAGTCTATTTCTTGGCCCAAAAGCTATGTGTTAAGTGTTTTAATTTCCTGTCTGTAAGCTACAGCAAATCCAGTTCTTGTTACTTGCTGGCAAGTGAAGAGTGGTAACTGTGGTGTTGGGAAACATTTACAGCTCCAATTTTACAATATTAGGTTTCTGCTTCAAACTTCAGAATAAGTTTGGGTTTCTTGTTGGCTTTGGGGTGTTTTTGAGTCTATGCCATTCGAGATTAATTTCTTGGAATGTATGGAATGCTTGGCTGTGTCATAGCACCATGGCAAAGCTGACTTTGAATGAAATGCCTGTGGGAGAGGGGAGGATTAGACAAAGCATAAATGATGCTTTAAAAAAAGTCTTGGCTTACTTAGTAGTCATATGGGTTTGAAAAGTCTCTGAAGTTGAAGGAAATATTTAGGGAGTGGATAGAAATCAGTAAATTGTTTCTGGCCATGTGCTGCAAGCAGGAGTGGGGGAGACTTGCATGTCCTTCTGAGAAGATGTGAGAGATTGAAGTTCTGCATGTGCCATGGCAGACTGATTTAAGTCCTTTATAAGTTCTTAGTTTAAAAGTCTGTGGAAGCATCTCCTTCACTTTACAGTGTAGAGCATTTGGGTCTTGGTTTGGTTTGTTATGGCTGTGATGTCATCAGAGAAGGATTGCATGCAGGAGTTCCCAGTAGCTTCTAAAGGTGACGTTGTTAGTGTGGTTAACAGGTCCAGCTACACTGCAGGTGAGTGGGAGAATCAGTCAGATGGGTCTATGTACCTTTAGATCACAGAAATTACTCTGTAACTTTGTGCTCAACTAATGACACAAATGATTTAAGGGTTTTTTTCTCTTTCTGAGACTGCAGCTAGAGTTCTGTAAAGAATTCTTTACGGTGCAGACCCTGCAGGGTGAGATTTTGCATCTCTTCCCTCATGGAAAGCCTAGCTCTAATGGTTTCTGGGGGCTGAAAGTGTTGTGGGTAGGGAGATCGATCTGGAACACAGCTGAGAGGTTTTTTGGCTGTTTAGCAGACAGGTAACTTCCTCAGTCATTGTCAAATTTCTAATTATAAAAATAGGAGAAAATTCTCTGTGTGAACAGCTGTGCTACTTAGCTCTGTAAAAGCAGGCAGTAAAACTGTTGACATAAGTAACTGTACACATGCCTAAACCTCCTGCCTCTGGTATGTTAAAAGATATAAAGCTATCAGATTTGCCACCATCAGTTACAGTTAATCAGTAAATTCAGTAAGCTTTTAGGAACATGGCCAGGTGTTTGTCATTCTCTCAGCTGTCCTCACCATTGTTTGCAGATAACTGTTAATAAACAGTGATTGACAATGCCATTGTGTAAAGCAACTGCTCTGTGTGTATGAATTTCTTAACTGGGATTTTTTTATTTCCCTAATATTCAGTATTATGCAGACATTCCAGAAGCAGAGAGAGAAAAGAAACTGGCTTCCTGTTCAAGACACAGGTTTCGCTACATTCCTCCAAATACCCCTGAAAATTTCTGGGAAGTTGGATTTCCTTCCACCCAAACTTGTGTGGAAAGAGGTTTGTGCAAAAGAGACATAAAAAGCTCTTTTTAAAGCTGATTTTTTTTCTGACGTGATTCCCTGAAATTATCTCTGGTTGATAAAGCAGTCTTTCTCACCCAGTCTGCTTAAGGGTTACTTAGCAGCAGCCATTATTCTCCATAAATGCTGCCTTTTTTAGCAGCTCCTGTACTACTAAGAAGGGAACATAAGGCAACTTTCTTAGAGCCCAAGAGACAGAGAAGGCAGAAATAATGGGAATTTTCATAGAACATAATTAAAACCTTAGATGTCTTTGAACAAAAGCAAGAATTCAGTCCACATTTTCAGAGGCAAAGGCTGTGAGATTGTACTTACTGAGGAGAGACAGGCAGCACAGTATCTTTAGAGCTCTATAATACCATGTGATCATGGAAATGCTGAAGGTAGGCTGTGATTAAATCGTTCTTAATACATATACCCTGCTTGTTAGTGACACTGAAAAGCTGCAGGGTCTTTTCACTCCAGTTCACACAGAAGATTGTTCCTTCCTAAGTCTTCTAAAGACTTACGTAGTGTACAGTATGGACATTTCTTCAGCAGAAGTGGTGGAACTCTTAGGTGAGGAGCCCTGTATGCACTCTCTTTGAATTACTTAGATCTTTATTTGTGCATATGTTATTAGCTGTGAAGCATTAACCTTTACTTATTTTTACATGTTCTCATAACAGTTTCAGGTCCAGCATAGGCAAATGTGGCCAGAGATGTGTGTTAAGTGTTGTAGTATCATCTCAGAACGAGGAGCCTTGATTTTTAGGGACTTGCATAACTTTCATCAAGAGGTTTTGGTTGGAAGAGACCTTTAAGATCATCAGGTCCAACCGTTAACCCTGCACTGCCAGGTCACCACTGAGCCTTGTCCCTGGGCACTACATGTACAGGTGTTTTAAATCCCCCAGGGATGGGGACTCCACCACCTCCCTCAGCAGCCTGGGCCAGTGCCTCACAACCCTTTCAGTGAAGAAATTTTTCCTAATATCCAGCCTAAACTTGCGCTGGCCCAACTTCAGCCACTTCTTATTGTCCTGTTGCTTGTTACTTGGGAGAAGAGACCAACCCCCACCACACTACAACCTCCTTTCAGGTAGTTGAAGACAGCAGTAAGGTCTCCCATCAGCCTTCTTTTCTCCAGGCTAAACAACCCCAGTTCCCTCAGCTGCTCCTCACAAAACTTGTGCTCTAGACCTCTCACCAGCTCCACTGCCTTTCTTTGGGCACACTCCTGCACCTGTGTCCTTCCTGGGTTCAGGGGCCCAAAACTGAACCCAGTATTCAAAGTGTGGCTTCACCAGTGCTGAGTACAGGAGGATGATCACTTCCCTAGTCCTGCTGCCACACTGTTTCAGATCCAAGCCAGGATGCTGTTGGCTTTCTCGGCCACCTGGGCACGCTGCTGGCTCATCTCCAGCCAGCCATCAGCCATCATCCCCAAGTGCTTTTCCGCTGGGCTGATTTCCTAATCTCTCGTGTTGCATGGGGTTGTTGTGACCCAAGTGCAGGACCCAGCACTTTCCTCCTTTACCTTAAGTAACAAGAGTTCTCATCAGTCTAGAACCACCTTTGGTGCTTGATCAGTATCTTTCAAGATGAACAAATCATAGTCCTTCCAACGTGATTGCCTCTTCCCTGTTCCAGTGATGATAAATTGGCCAAAACTAGGAGTGTTCATTTGTAACTTCAGATGATGAAGATATCCTGTAAAGGGAGGTTGTCTGTTGTTACCCATTTGGAATCTGCTTGCAACCTCATTAAAATGAGCTTCTTCCCTGTCTCTTTGTTCTGATAGAGTAAGAGCCATTCACTTGTTAATGGTCCACAGCAGTGTATCAGCACAGACTTTAGATCAGGCCTTTCTTGGTAAAAAGCCACATTACCCAAGAGTGCAGCATGGCACCATAACACCAGGGAGAGTTCCTGTGAGGAGCAATTGCAGCTGTCACTCCAAAGGAAGGAGATACACAGGATGTGTTTGCTGCTTCTTAATGGGATCTCCAAGCAACTGTGGCTTCTTTTGGTTTATTTTAACTAGCTGAGACAGCATTTCCTACCTATGAATCTACTACTCACTTCAGGAGATGTTAGTGCTGACAAACAGCAAAGGTTTGAGAAAAGCCACATGCTGTAACTGATTCTGCATAAAATATCTGCTTACTGTCAGTGCTGCCTGAGTTTAGATGTCCTAGAGAAATTCTGTACACTTTTCTCATCAGAGAGCTTTCTGATAGAGAGGTGTGTTTGATTCATAGGTGGTGGTTGGTTTATTTCCAGGGGGACTACTCTTTAATGAAAAGAATGCCCTCTAACCATAGGAGTGCCCTGTGTGGACTCTCAGAGCAGGTGTGCCTCAAGTTTCCTCTGTTTGACTAGGAAATACAGTTTTGAAAGTGATTTTAGTCATCTGACCTTGCAGTGTTTGCTTTGTTACTCTTACAAAATCTTCTCTAGAACTAAAGACAATGAAAAATGCAGTTTTGTTTTGCCTAGGGGCACAATTCATACATTCATTTCTGTTTTGTGTGGCATTGCTGGGCAGTCACCTACTAGAAAGCAGCTGAAGACTTTTCATTGATGATATTGCACCCTGAGATCTCAGCAGCTTTTTGTCAAGTGAGAACCAGTTGCCTCAAAAGGAAAAAAGAAAATCAAATCACAAGTTATTTTTTGAGGGCAAACAAAAAATGAACCCAAGGGGGTTTTGTTGTGTTTATATTGTATTTCTTAGCTCATATTTCTTCTTGTTCTCTTAAGGCTATATTAGAGAGGAGCTCGCTCCCTGCCAACGCCCCAAAAGGCGGCAGCCTTACGCCGTGATGTTCTCTCCAAAAAGCAAAGAGCAGAAGACATAAAGGATGGGGAAGTGAGGCACAGCAACTTGAAGGCTATCTTTCCTGTCCTTAGGTATTTATAGTTAATATAAACTTGAAACAAAGAACTGTGTTCTCCACAATGCTAGATAAATCATTTCATTAAATACGTACATGTGATAAAGTTGATTTGCAAATCTCATGTACCAGAGACAAAACTATTTAAGGGATGTTTGTGTTAATACATTTTGTATTCGTTTTTGCACCTGACAGGCAATGAGTCACCCTTTTTTTCCCCTTTGAAGTCAACAGCTAAAATTCCAGCAAATCCTCTCTAAACTTTGTGTCAGTAACTGCTTTGAAGTCCCTGAAATCAGTTGTTCTTGCAAAGTCTAACTGCCTCTCTGGGAACAGAACTGCAGATTTTGTAGGGTGCTTTTATTTTGCACTGGATTTTTTTATATAGCCTTTCTATTTTGTCAATAATGGTTATATCTACTTGTAATAAAGTTGTATGAAATATGAAACATAGCTGCTGTTAATGGTTTGGAGGTGTGAAAACCATGGAGTCTAAGTACCTTTCTTAAATGTTGGTGTTAAATGTACAGCACCACATTTTCCTCAGTGTTTAAATTTGAATATCCAATATGTCTTTTTTTCTTTTCCTCCCCTACTTTGGATGTCTGTCTATTTCTGTCTTATTCACTGATGAAGAGATAAGCATTGTTATTGCTAACTTTGGGTGTCAGCTAGGAATGGAGTTCTCCTAGGTGGTGACCATTGCTGTCCACTAGGTTACAAAGGATTTCTCCAGAGAGATTCTAAATTAGTTTTCTGTAGCAGGGGATGTAATTCATACTTGTGTTTGGAGAGTAGGAGCAGATGGTGTCACAGAGGCAAGGCACTGCTTTTCCATAGGTAGGCAAGGCAAAGATCACTGTAAGACACTGAAGAACAAAGCAGCATTCTAAATGGAATAAAATGTTCAAGCAGCACACAGTCAGAGTTAGGTTAACCAGTGAGAGTTCTCTTCAAAAGGAAGTCATAAAGCAAGCAGCTATTAATATCTTAAATCAAAATTAAAGACTAGAAAGTACAGACAAATTTTACACATATATATATATATGTACTTATCTGTACTTTCTGTTCTTGTATTTCTATATATGGATGTGGAGAAAAGAAGATGCATTTCCAAACTTGATAGATGGGACCATTTCCTTCCAGCTGGAGTTATACAGGGGGGATGGGAGGCTCTGCTGGTGCAGAGCTTATGGCATGTGCCTAAAAAGAAAACAAAAAAAATGTGATTAATTTGATTTCATGTTTACAGACTGTAGAAGTTCATTTCTTAGAGCAGGTAATCAAAGAACCCAGGCCAAGGTAAGTCTAGTTTCCTGAAGACTAGGAAACTTTGAAGAAGGTGAACAGGCACTGCCAAAAAGGTAGAATTCCTGCAGATCTCTTGACATTTGTTTTAAAAAACTACTCCATGCTCTGAAGAAATACCTGCTTAAAAAAAAGCTTTGCACAGAGGAAGTAAGGTAGGAGGCTACTTTTAACTAGGGAGAACCTTTACAAAGTAGAAGTTATGTCCACAAAAAGAAGAGCAGAGGCAGATTGTAACTCATCAAATGTGAAATTTGCTATGAAATAGGCTATATGGAAAAGTTTCTTAATTAATTGTAAGTCCTGTTTTTAAGAACTTCAGAGTAAGTTGGTAAATGATTAAATGCTCATGGGAGCGTTTAAAGGTAAGGTGACAGAAAAGTTGGGATTCTTGTGCTGCTGTTCATTATGGAAGCACCTGAGAACCTTTGTTTGCAGGGCAGGTGGGCTGGCATGGCCAAAATGGTCAATGCAGTGAGTGGCAGGAAGCTGCCAGGGCTGGAGCCTGTTCCCATGGATTTGAAAGGGAGAGGAGAAACTGCTAACCCCCTCCCTGTAGCATCTGACTTGTCACTTAAACAGCTTTGATGGCCAAGGAGTGCACACTGACAATTCTGCCAGCAGGCTTTAAAAAACCCTCTCAGGAGCTCAGTGGAGCTGCAGTCTCCTGAGTTTTGTGGAGAGTTGGAAAGAGTGAGCTAACTGATAAGAGTTTAACAAACAAGATTTTCAGATCTACAGGTAAATATAATACAGATCTAAGTCAGTGTTTTTTAAAGGCAAGTCATTCTGGTGGTCTTCTAGACCTTTGGATGTCTCAAAGCATGATTCATCCAACAGCTTGTAGTGCAACCAACCTGTCGTGCTATGGAAGAAAAAGTTCTCTGCTAGGTTCTGCCTGTTTAAAAGTACATAAATCCCCACAGCAGGAGGAGGTGACAGTGGAGTTCTCCAGGGTCTGTTACAGTCAGCCTGTTCATAAGTGTTTTGAGAAAGGGTGGAAGGCAAAGTAGAAAGATGGTTAAATTACTTAGTCACTGTGCATATTTCTGTATGAAGGGGAGAATTTGCAAAGCAGAAGGTAAGATGCAGTCTGAAGAGGAGACACAGAAGGGTTGTGATAGATGCCATGAAGTCTGGAATCAGTACACAGGAAGAGTTGCCCACTAGGGAGGAGAAGGTTTAGTTACAAGCAGAAATGTGCAGTTAGTGTCCATGAGGATATTACTGTTCCACTAGAGGACAGTAAGGAACTGCTTTTACACTTAGAACAGTGTGAGATCTACCCTTTCCTCTTCAGCTAGACCAGTTTTTAAGACTTCAGTTGCCTTTTGATTTTATATCTCTTGCCTAGTTGTTCTACTGTGAGGAAAAATATTTCACTGTTGAGAACCAGTTCATGGTGACAAGAGATTAATTAAAAACAAATCTAGAAACAAGAACAGAAAGACTATGGTTTCCCTTCCAAAAAGTTAGAGAAATTCCTAAAGAAATACTAGAAGTCAGCAACTTCTGTGGACCAAAAGCATGACTGACATCTATAAATTCTGTTCAGGGTTTTGATTTGCAGTCATTTCCAGTTGCAATGTCTAATTATGGCTTACCTATGTATGTTCAGCAAACTCTTGCAGTAACATGTCATTTTGTGCCCAGAGAACATGGAAGGAAAAAGGGAGCCAGGGAAAGCCAGCAAGGAAAAATCTTTAAAAACATTTTAAAGATTGCTACGTTCATAATCAGCATTGGCCATCTTTGTCCTCTTGATGGCATGGCAGCAGGTTGTGATGGCAGTCAGCAGAGCTGTCAGGGGAGTGGCCTGGGTTCTGTGGTGAGCTGGTTGTTTCCATGTCTGTAAGCAGTGAAGAAGAAAAGGAATTCCCAATAAAAACCTGAGCTGAAGTAGATTCATGCCTTTGGAGGAGATTGGGACAACTGCCTGAAGCCAGTGTTTATGAGCCAGGTGTTTGCATGCTTTGTTCCATGAAGCCAATACTTGAGTTGGTGAGAGGAAGGGAAATTTCTTCAAGTCTATTCAGGTATGAGATCCCAATGGGAGTGTTTGGGTAGCAGTGCCTGTGGGATCAGACTTCAAGCAGCTGGCACTCCTGCCAGGCCAGCCATAGCTGTCTTCTGGTTTCTTCTCCTTGTCTGTGACAGTGTCTAAGGATTCAGCTATGTCCATGTGCTGCCTCTTCTCATTTGATGAGATAAGGGAGAAGTTGGCATCCTCAAGGCTAGGATTTGTGCATCTTTTCTAACAGATGCCTTGACACATAAAGATACTGCATTAGCCATGACTGGGAGACCTTGAAGACTTGATGTTGGCATAGTAAAAACCCCTGAGGAGACAGGAGGGTCTAAAAATTCATCCCTTTGACACCCTCAGAAGTGGCTCCTGTTGGAATGTGTTGCAGTGGTTTCTAGGAGTCAGCTTTTCTGAACTTGGATCCCAGGTGATGCTCAGGGATTCCAGCAGAGCATCCTCTGGAGTTCAGAGCATCACCCCTGTACTCCTAGTGGTTCTCAGCAGATGCTCCAGTTTTTGGTGTTTATATGCTGGCATGGACCCAACAGTTGTGTAGCCTTCAGGTCAGTGGCCTAGTGTAATTCCTGAAAACAAAGATGGCAAGTTGCTGGCTTCAGCACTGCCTGAGCACTCTCTCTTCAGTCTGCAGGCAGAGCTCAGCCTGGGAAGCAAACCTTTGATCACAAGCTGTGTGTCCTGTGCTGCCTTCCAGGCCAGCTTGGTCATTAGCTGCTTTTAATTAGTTGTGCTTTTGAACTTTGCCTTTTTCATGCAGAAAGGATGAATGGCTTGTCCCTAATGAAGCAGGAGGACAACAATGTCTGTCTGCTGATTAATGGAAACTCCTGTCAAAAAAGAAAATAAAGAAGGAAAAAAAACAACCCCAAAACAATAAACCAAGAAGATAACAAAATCATAGGTAGGAGAGGAGCAGAGAAAGAAGAGGAGGGAGAAAAGGAGAGTAGTGAGGTGCTAGTTTTGGGGTATCAGTGGGCTGTAATCAACATTAAAATCAGCCTTGCCTTGTCAGCCCCAATCCTCAAAGGAGGGCTTTGCTGTACTCCAACAGCTGTTGAGAATTTGCAAGAGCAAACTGAGGACATCTTTTTCCTGTGTGTCTTAGTGCAGGAAGACTGCTTGACCTGGAGAGACTCAGCCTTTGCTTTCTTCCTGCACAGAGGGAGCATGGCCTTTCCAGGGGCCTTTTCTGTGTACAAGTATGACAGCTAACTTCCACGGGAGGGGGCACAAGTCAGCCCAAAATCTGACCAATGGAAAATGGACCAAGCTTGCTCCATGTCCATGTAGAACACTTTCATTGGATAAAAACTGACATGTAAAGCAAGAATCCCTCTTGCTTCTTTACTCTGTGCTTTGCTTGCAGTCTTGGAAGACAATTTGTGTTCCTGTGTCAGCACATGATAAAATTATGTGCTGTAAATGATAAAAAAGAGGTGATGCCTTCTGTGAATTATTTTACAGGTTACAAAGTGATGGGTCAGCACAGGTTGGGTTGCTGTGTCTTAGAACCAGGTTGTGCTGTTAAAAATACATAGTGAGTCATGTTTGAAATGGTGAGTGCTGTAAATACAGATAAATCTCTTCTCCCCTTGATGGTCATATTACTATGAGATTTTTCCTGGGCTGCAATTGCCTTCTGTCTCCCACTCTTTAATCTGCTTCTCCTCTTTGGAATGCTTCTAGGATACAGATGTGGCTAGACATTAGGCATCCTGGGCACAGTGCCTGATGTGCAGGCATCATCCCAGCAGAGCCATGTGGAGTCCTAGGTGGCTGGGAGGAGTCACTGCACAGAGAGGCAGCAGGAATCCCTACTCAAGGACAGTGACCTCTGTCTCCCACACTTGGCAGTGGTGGGAGATAACTCTGACCAGCAGGAGTTTTGAGAAGGACATTTGGAGCCTGCTTGTCCTTGGAGGGTTTTTGTTTGCATTCCAGCTGCAGCCATGAAGAAGGCTACTCAGAGTCTCGTTTATAGCCAAGGCTCCTTTGTAGCATCTTGTTAGGAAAATCACTTGGAGCTTAAGACCACCGTGGGGGAAAGCTTTTCATTGCAGATAGGAAAGCTAATTTAAGATAAAAGCATGGCTTTCTTGGGAAGTAGACTGTGATCCTGTATGTTACCAGATCAGAGCAGTAACCTTTGGCACATGCTATCTGTGCAGGGAGTATGCTTGGCACTAGCCCTGCAGGAGCAAAGTTTCCCGTACAGTGCAGTGACATGCGTGGGAGAGGCAGGCAGGAGGAGGGAATAGTCCCATGGCTGCCTCTCTTCCACCTATTTCTTCTCTGAATATACCACTTCCTTGTGGTGGTGGCACATATGAATACATTTCAAGTGCTGCACCAGAATAAATGGGATTTTAACCACATTTTGGAGATGCAAAAGATCTCCCTTTTTGCTCTTGTTATTTGTGAGGAGTTACACAGAGCATCTTTGATGTTCTTACCTGGGACTTGGAAATTCAGAGCAGAGAGCAGTTGGGTCTTTGGGTTTATTTTTTTTGTTAGTATATTTGCCAGCTGCTTTGAATTAATTAATTTTCACTTAATACCTTGCTGGACATTATTTATTCTTTGAAAACAGTTTCTTGGGGAGAAAAGTTTTGAACACATAGTGATAGAAAAGCCAAGAGCCAAGACCTGCCTGTGCCTGGACTCCAGAGAGGAGAACTAGAGAGGAGACAAAAGTCAGATCCAGTCATCAGCAAATCTGTGTGGTGATGGAAGCCACTCAGTTCCCTCCCAGTCACAATGACCAACTCCATCAGTTGTCTTAGAGCAGTTTTAAATACAGTGAGAGTAAAAGAAAGCTAAATAGGAGAGAAATAACCATTTGGGGCCTTTGGGAGATTGTTACATGTTCTTTGCTCAGGCCTTTGGGTATATCAGTTGTGGGAAAAGATAAAGAGATTAAAGACAGTCTTTGAAATGACATTCCTAATGACTCACCATTTCAGAGAGCTTGGGAATTAAAGCTGCAGTTGAAAAGCATGAAATGGAAAAAAAAAGATATCTTGGATAATGTGTATTAGCTAATAAGTTGAACAGATGTTCTAGAAGAGGCAGTTATTTTAGTTCACATTTTCTTTTACTTAAGGCAGTTCACAAAAATACAGGTAGAGTGGCACACAAGTGTAAGGTTGAATCTAACTAGCCCAGCACAGGAATAGTTGCAGAATCAGTCAGGAAAGCTGATTTCCTGTTCCTGTGCCCTGGAAACAGCCAGCATTAGAAACTGCAGCAGTGTTTCACATTGGAACAAAAAGCCAAAATTTTCCACAAATCTACATCTAAAATGATTTGGTTTGAAATATTAGACCTCTTGAACTATTTCACTCTTTCCTAGTAGAGTTCAGGTTAGATCATTACTGTCTAATAGAAGCAGGCAAGAAACTCCCAACTCCTCATGACAACACTCTTTGTGCTCTTCAGATCCATTCCTGAAGTGTCTCCCTTGCGGGCTGTCACCTGACTACTCTTCAGTTTGTTAGCCTGCCTAATACAGTCTGTTAATTGCTAATAATTGTTAAATGCTTGGCAGATCATTCAGACAAACAGGGGACTTCTGAAGTTTAATCCTAATAATTGCACACTTAGCAAGAGGAAAATGAAGTAGAAAAAGTTGCAAAGCCTATGTTGGGAGCCTACAAGAAAGCTGGGGAGGGACTTTTTAGGAGGTCAGACACTGACAGAACCAGGGGAAATGGGTGTAAGCTAGAGGAGGGCAGATTTAGGTTGGATATTAGGAGGAAGTTCTTCACTGTTAGGGTGGTTAGGCAGTGGAACAGGTTGCCCAGAGAGGTTGTGGAAGCCCCATCCCTGGAAGCTTTTAAGACAAGGCTTGATGGGGCCCTGGGCAACCTGATCTAGTGGATGGTGTCCCTGCCAGGCGGGGGGTTGGAACTGGATGATCTTTGAGGTCCCTTCCAACTCTGACAATCCTATGATCCTATGATCTGCTCACTTGGGAGAGAGCATGGAGTTGAGAGAGTCTTGGGTGGGTTCATGGGACTTCAGTACTGGAGCGCCACTCAACACATGCACTCATCAAGACTTTAAAGCTCTTCTCCAGGCTAAGAGTAAGCAGAGGATGTTCTTGTGAAAATTCTGAAGGTGCTACATGCCACATAGTTGTAACACAGCCTTCTGGAAACGGATTTCTTAAAGAAGAGAGCTGTGTGCTGGGGAGCCCCAGGCTGTGGCAGCTGGTTAAAGTTCCTGCATCTGATACCTCCTCCCAGAAAGGGGTTCATTTCAAAAGACAATAATGTTCCAAATGTGAACTAGCACTGAAACAAATCTTTTAAAGATATATTTCCCTTAGTGGTGAAAACTATTTTGAATTTAATATACACAAAAATGGATCTCCTGGGCTTTCTCAGAAGAAAATTGCTGCAGAAGCTCTTTATCCTGCTACTGAACTGGGAAGGACATGAGATTATACTAAGACTTGAGGCATTTCTTACCAAGAGACTACAAATGATGATTCCAAATGGATCTGTAAATGGACCTGACCTACTGCAGGGGCTCTCTCCCCTGTCCCCACAGACCATGGTAGCTCTTTTTGCTCCAGGCTTATGGTGTAAGCATTGAGTCATTGGCCTAGGGGAGCTGCCTTCAGCATTCAGTATGAGACTCACAGGAGTCTCCCAAACATAAACACTTCTCCTTTTGCCATTCTAATTGGCTGCCTAGAGGTAGGGCCCTGCTTTACTCTGCTCAGCTCTCCCAAGTCCTGGATGTATCTGCCTTTTCAGGAACAAAGCTGATGCTTGCCTGCCAAGGGCCATCATCTGGGTTCTTCATGGCAGAATATCTTCCTCAGCAATTTCCCATCTCTCTCAAAATTCTGGATTCAGGCTTTCAGTTCAAGCTAATTTGAAATGTCTTCCAAAGGGGATCTTGTTTCAAAGGGCAAGAGACTTAAGGTGCTCTGAAATGTGGAGTCCAGCAGTTAGAAAGCAAGGCCCTGGAATTGCCACCCCGTTGCACGGAGCCTGCCTGTGGGTAGGGACAGTGGCAGAGGGCAGCTCTGGCCAGGGAGTTTTGTGTCTCAGCTCTCTGTTTCCCCAGAGTTTGAGAAGCCCATTGAGCCTTTGTCAGATCCTGGCCTTTCAAACCTCACCAGCCTGGATCAGCCTACTCTGGTGGCTTTGCTTGAGCTGTCATACGACTAGGGGCTGTTGAGTCAAATATTTCTAACTGTCTTAGTGTATCTTAACTCTTAGTGGCCTCTTTTTGTGTGCTTTCTACCACTCAGGCAGAGGGAAATGCATCTTTTCCATCCATTTATGCTAGATACTAAGCAAGACTGAATCATGCATGTGGAAAAATATCAGGAACAGAGTGTAGAAAAATGAAATAATGTGATTATGCCTGTGGCTTCTGTCCCTGCAGACCTCAAGCAGAATATCTGCTGCTCTGCAGACCTCTTCCTTTTGAAAGGTAAAGTAAAAAGCTACAACATAAAAGATCTGACATTCCTTGGCCATGGCTGGTGGGGAAAGGGAGGATTTTCCAAGGAGGATTTCTAAACTGCCCACTCACTCCCTCACTAGCCTGTTCAGTTTTAGAAGGCTTGGGATGATGGAGACATTTGTTTCTCAGAGGTGGCCTGCATCTCTCTTTACCTTAAGGAGGCTGGGTGAATTTTCAACATGTGAAATTCCAGGATTTTCCTGGCCTGAGAGCAATGTCCAAGAGCCTCCTGAACTCCTCCAGGCTTGGTGCTGTGACTACATCCCTGGAGAGGTTGTTCCAGAGCCCAACCACCCTCTGGGTGAAAAAACTTTTCCTTATATCTAACCTAAATCTCCACTGACTCAACTTCATAGTTTCAGACAATTCATAGAATGGCCTGGGTTGGAAGGGACCTTAAAGATCATCTAGCTCCAACCCCCCTGCCATGGGCAGGGATGCCAACCACTAGATCAGAATGCCCAGGGCCACATCTAACCTGGCCTTGAACACTGCCAGGGATGGGGCAGCCACAGCCTCTCTGGGCAACCTGTGCCAGTGCCTCACCACCCTCTGGGTAAAGAATTTTTTCTAAGCTCTAATCTAAATCTTCCCTCCTTCAGTTGGAAACCATCCCCCCTTGTGCTATTGCTTTCTACCTGGGTAAAGAGTCTCTCTCCCTCTCTTTTATAAGCCCCCTTCAAGTACTGGAAGGCTGCACTAAGGTCTCCCCAAAGCCTTCTCTTCTCCAGGCTGAACAATCCCAACTCTCTCAGCCTGTCATAGGGGAGGTGCTCTAGTCCTCTGGTTATCTGGGTGGCCCTCCTCTGGACCCACTCAAAAAGGTCCATGTCTTTCTTATGCTGAGGGCCCCAGAAGTGGATGCAGTACTCCAGGTGGGGTCTCATGAGGACAGAGCAGAGAGCAGAATCACCTCTAACTTCACACTATCACCTCTAGTCCTATCACTGTCAGTTCCTGACCCTCTGCAACCCCCCATGAGGATGCTGAAGACAGCAGTGAGGTCTACCCTGTCTCCTCCATGCTGTGACCTCTAAGTGACCTCAGCCACCCTTCATAAGGCTTCCCCTCCAGACCCTTCCCCATCTTCACAGCTCTCCTCTGGACACTTTCTAATACCTTAATATCCTTTCTGTCCTGTGGCACCCATGTATAACTGCACCCAGTACCCCAGGTATGGCCACACCAGCACAGAGCAGAGCAGGACAATCACCTCCCTTGGCTGGCTGGCAATGCTGCTCCTGATGCACCCTAGGACAGGGTTGGCTCTGCTGGCTGCCAGAGCACGCTGCTGACTCATATTCAGTTTGCCATCAGCCAGGACCCCCAGGTCCCTTTCCACAGCTCTGCTCTCCAGCCTCTCCTTCCCCAGTCTGTACACACACCTGGGGTTGTCCCAACCCCAGTGCAGAATCTGGCACTTGCCCTTGTTGAACTCCATGCAGTTGGTGGTTGCCCAGAGCTCTCATTTGTCGAGGTCCCTCTTCAGGGCTCCACTGCCCTCAAGGGAGTTGACAACTCCTCCCAGTTCTCTATCATCTGCAGCCTTGCTTACTACCCCCTCAGGCCCTGTGTCCAGGTCATTTATGTAGATGTTGAAGAGCACTGGGCCAAGGATGGACCCTGCAGAACCTGGTGACTGGGCACCAGCCTGATGGAACTCCATTCACTAGAACGCTTCGTGCCCGACCCATGAGCCAGTTCCTCACCCATCTTCTGCCATGCTGACCCAGCTGGGTGCTGGATGGATACTGTTTGACACTGTGAGGGACAGCATCAAACACCTGACTAAAATCCAAAAAGATTTCATCAACTGGCTTCCCTTCATCAACTAGGTGGGCTACCTTCTCATAAAAGGAAATTAGGTTCATCAAGCAGGAGTTCCCCCTCATGAAGCCATGCTGGCTGTCACCAGTGGCCTCCTTGTCCTCCAGATGTTTTTCCATGCCTTCCAGAACAATCTTTTCCATTATTTTACCAGCTTCTCTTACTAGATGTCACTAGTGTAGGACCATGCCTCCAGGATGGCTGTGCCTGTGGGTTTCATTCTCTCATGCTGCAAGAGATTACACAGCTTCAAGCACAAGATCACCAGCTACATGATCTGGGGCTGCAGGCCCCTCCCACTATCCAGTTACTAGGAATTTTCCAGTAAGTGAGACCCCATAAGGAGGTGTCAGTGATAAAAGCCAACCTGAGAAGAACCCTCCCAGCATCTGAGCACACTAATAAATCATTTAGCCCAGCACTTCCTAACTATCAGCCCCAAAGCAGCAATATTTACCTAGGTTTCCTCAGCTCATGCACAGATGTTTTCCTGCTGCTTATGCTGCAAGAGAGCACTCACCAGGAGCATGAAGTGCCCTGGTTGGAGAAGAGCTCAGCTTAATCACAGGGACAGTTTGTGTGCCTAGCTTCTGGTACTAAACAGTGCAAGATAGAACAGAGTATTTCTTACACATCTAAGGACTCTGACCTGTGTGCAAACAAGCAGCTGTTTGCTCTGAGCAGCAAAACCATAAACCAGGGAAAACATTCTTGCAGATGTATAGTGATGGAAAGCTTTCAAACCCTTTAGAACTGGCATCAAGCAGAAATGCCACCCCAGCACACAGCAGGGTGGGCTGCTCAGTTGGCTGTGACACTGCTTGGAACAGCTGCTCCACTGCCCAGCTGAGTGGAGACAGCAAACTCCACAAGTGGTGGCACAGTAAGGGAAGGCAGTGGGAGCAGGCCAGCCTTGTTCATCTGTCTGCCTTTTGGCTGCACTTTGCAAGCATTGCTAGATGTGACTGGCTGGTCCATGCTCCCACCTTCCCCTGCACAGTAACCTATTTAAAGACATGCACTGGTGTGAGACAGAGTCCTGGCACACAAGATGCACCCACAGCTGGGCCTGAAGGCTCCATTGGAGCCCTAGGTTGAAAAATAGGGTAAGAAAAAAAATTAATTCTCCCTGATTTTTGATGCTTTCCATGAAAGAAGTGATGGAGGGGGGGGGAAGTCATTTCCAGAAGGCAGCTTTGGAATGTCTTTGAGCCAAGCTTGGGTTTGCCTGGTGCTGTTTGCAAGCCAGTCAGCCAACATCATTTGGCCCCCTCTTTCTCTCTCTATTGTCATCTCCCTTTCCTTCTGTCCAAGCTGTGCTCCTGCAGGGGCTTCAGTAGTCAGATAGCTCACTCAGAGTCCTGCCTGCAGGATGGGAACAGGCATCCATCCCCATCTGCATCACACCATCCTGACATCCACCACCTCCATGCAGGTGTGACCACTGCCACCACACAGCAGGAACAAGCTCTGCCTCAGAGAGCTGTCCCAGCAGGAGTGTGGAGCACACCTCACCAGGGTGATCCATCACCACAGGCCACTTTTCAGCTTCCACTGACACTTTGGCTCCCAGATGGATGTGAGTTAGGATTTCATTCCACCCAACAGCCTCATGATAAGAAGAAGATTCAAACTTGGAGGAACATACTAACTCAAAAGTCATAATGCAGGAGCAGTGGATAACCACCAGCTCCACAGAGTACAGTACAGAAGCATTCCCAGCCCAGAACAATACTGCCAGCTGCTGATT
The DNA here is from genome assembly GCA_013399015.1 of Galbula dea. NCBI lineage: Eukaryota > Metazoa > Chordata > Aves > Piciformes > Galbulidae > Galbula > Galbula dea. The sequence continues at coordinate 2,056,563 of VWZX01007597.1, forward strand.
CCACCATGGGACTTTCCTTGCAACTCTTCTGTCCCATTCTGCTGCACTGTGCACGGCTTGCTCTGGTCTTTCCTTTTTCCAAGACATTCACCTCCCTGGCTTGTGCCTGCGTCCCAGGTCTCCTCTCTAAAGCCAAAGCATTTCTACCTTGCATTCTTTCTTCTCTGGGACTGGAGGAAGGGAAAAGACCAGGGCCCTTTGTCTCTGCCCATGCTCAGATGTGCCTGGACCTTGCAGGTTACTCACCCCTTCCATGGAGGAGGGAGGCTTGATCCCCTGTGCAAAGCACTAATGAGCAAGGCATCTCTGGGGGACAATGCCATCTCAGGTGCCCTGGTGCTAAGGGTCAGGAGCACCCTGTCACCCTTAGCAAAGGATCCCAGCTCAGAGCCAGCCAAGGCTTCAAGTAAGTAGCAGTGTCCCTGTGCTGGACATTAAAGGAAACATCTCCATGTTTTCCTTTTACACTGTGTTGAGGTTGCCTCTGTGCCATGGGGCTGCCTTAGCAATGCTTGCTCATGGCAAGCAAAATCCAAACTTCAGGTGATGTGAAGTCCCTCCTAGGTCTTGCTTTAGGTCCCAACTTCATCAAGCAGGGGAAATGAGCTGTACACTCAGCAGCAACTTGAAGCCCAGGAGCAGGAGTGGGCCAGCAGAAAGTGCTGGTGTTCATGTCGGCTTGTGACCCACCCGGAGGTCCCAGTAGGATCTCAGGAGGCACGATGAGGTTCAGCTTCAATGAGTGGTGCTTTTGGTGCTTTCCATCACCAGTGCTGTGCTTGTGGCACTGTTGCTTCCCCCTGGCTGAGCTAATGGTAAAGCATAGACTGTCTCCAAGATAAATCCCCAGGGAAAGTGATTTTCTGCTATTAGCCAAGGAGAAGAAGGAGGATGCAATCCCCAGGGAAGCTCTGCTGGCAGCTGAAGTCTGCACATCAGCCTTCACTGGCCAGGTTAGGTCAGGCAGGGGAGGAAAAGGACTTCCTAAAGCTCTTCATCCCCTTGGCTTGGCACATGTATGGCTTCAGACACAGGCTTGGATCTGCAAAGTCTAAGATTTGGGTTTAATTGTGTCTTCAAGAGAGTGTAACAAAAAGATGCAAGCATGTTGCTTTGAGGTACAAATACCTAATGGAGCAAAACCAAATCCAAACCAAAATCACTATAATTAACCAGTGTGAAACAGGGATTCCAGTTCATCATCATCACAGTGCTTTTAAAAGTAGAGTTATCTGCATGCAAAGCATAACAGTATTCTTTTAAAAGCTAGTAATCCCAGAACAAATTGATTTGCTCTGGTAACACATCCTGGAAGTCAAATTTCTGTTTATTTATAGAAAACCAAAATGAAAATATTCCACCTATTTTCCTGTGGCAAGCTTAGAAAACAAAACACAGTCACAGGAAAAGCATTTGTGATGGAAAGTTGCTGTTGTCCTCTCCCTGGGGCTGCTCAGTCTGTGAGAAGAGAAAGGAGGAGGAGAAGGGCAGGGATATATATTTATCTGTGTGTATATATATAGTGTGTGTCTTTATTCTCATATATGCTTATTTATATATAGAAGTAAGAAGCATAATCTCAGGAGGAACCAGCATGACCATTTTTAGTTAATATGAGAAGAAATAATACTGTTTCTTGGGCTAGAAGGGAGCAGCAATGCATGCTCCATGAACACACATGTCCTTGCTTGGAGCTGCAGGGCTGGGCATTGGTCGTTTCAGCAAGGGCAGAAATAACTCCAGGCTCTAGTTCCCATCACCACAGCTCCTAGCACACGTTCCCAGGGCACAGAGAGGTGGCACTGGGAAGACTCCAGGGAGGCTGAAGGCTCTCCAGGAGCCTTATATGCTGCACTCTGCATTGGTGAAAACAATGATAAGTTCAGATCCACTATTTTTCTTCTTTCCCTGTAACAAAGAACTGGGAAGAGAGAGAAGATCTCCAAACTCCTTTGCTCTCCTGCATCCTCCATTTCCCAGCTTTGGCTGAGGCATCCCTGCACAAACACTCCTCCTCCTTCCCTCTGCCCCAAGGGCTAAGCACCTCGGTAAGAAAAGCTGTCACCACCTTGCATCCCAGACCAGCAGCATCCCAAAACAGCAGCAACCCAAAACAGCAGCATCCCAAAACAGCCGCACCCCAAACCAAACAGCAGCATCCCAAACCAGCAGCTGGTGATTTTATCCTTACAGAGAGAGGCTGGGATGAAGCTGATGGAGACCCAGTGGCTGCTCAGGGCACCAGGTGATCACAGGCTGCTGCCCACCCGGGAGGACACGCGGCAGGCAGCCAAGCAAACCTCACGTGCAGTGATGCCAGAGGACTGGTGGAGAACAAACCTCTCCACCAACTCTTCCAGAAAAATAAAAAGAAATAATAATATTAAAAAAAACAGCCTTGACCAAAGCAGCCCTGGGCATTTTAGCCAGTGACAGAGCCAACAGGCAAAGCAAACACAGAACTGTCCCAGCAGAGCTCAAGGGGCTGAACAAACAGAGCAAGGCAGGCTCCAAAGAGCAGGGGAGCTGGCTTATGAAACAAGATTTTGGGTACAAAAGGAAGCTTACAGCTATCTCCTATCTCTGGTGGCTAGGCAGGGAAGAGGAAGGCTGCTCTGGGTGGCAGGCCACGCTTCAGACACACAGAGCTTGTTCAATCAATATTTGTCCTGGAATCACAGGCGCTGGAAAAGTTTGCAAGCGAGCAGTCAGCAGAATTTAATGCTCATTCATGTTGTGCTCTTGGAGGGAGAGGTGTTTTTACATCTAGCACAACAACAGAGGGGTTTTAACCAAGGCACAGGAAAATCTCAGAATTAACCACTGTGTTTGTATATATAAAATAGGATCAGATTTGATATGGATATAATGCATCAGTAAACATAGAGAATTTTTAACCTATTATGTTAGAAGCCATCTGTGGTAGGAGGGAGATTATTTGAATCTCCAAATCCTGGACCTAGCAGGAAGGTTCATGTAGTTAAGGCTCCAGAAGGACAATTCTGCCCACAGAAAGCTTCCCAAAGCAGAGGGAAGGCTTTGCTCCTGCCTTGTGCTCCCTGGCCACCCTGCTGTGCTGGCATCAGAGATTTTACTGAGGATCACAGCAGTAAGAGTGGGAAGATTTAATCCTCTGGAGGACATGGAGCTGTTACCCCCTGCCTTCCTGAAAATGGTGATCTCAGGGTGAGGCTATTGCCTTGAAGCACCATATTGGTTTTATCCCCTGTGAATTAAACACAGCATTGTTTGCTTGTGTTCAGATCACGAAGGTCATGACTCAGTTTTTCCCTCACTCTAGCAAGAGTTAAAGGAGATTTGACCATGGGAGCCCTAAGCATGGACTTTAGAATTTGGCTGCAAATAAGGATGAATAAAACACAAACAAATCAAAATAAAACCAAACAAAACCCAACCCTCTTGCCTAGTGACTTCATGACAAAATACACATGAGGCACAGCACAACATCCAGGTCACTGCAGGTTGCAGCACAACTGGTGGATGACATCCAGGTAACTATCCCAGGGGCAAGACATAGCCAAGTCCTTAAACTAGAGGGTTTGTGTGAGGGCTGAGGCATCAGTGCTCTCTGTAAGGCTGAACAAGGGATGGTTACAGGGGAAAGCCTGGGAGAGGAAGCTCTGTATTAAGGTAACAAACACAGGGGCAGGGGTGGCTGCTTCCAGGGCAGAAACTTCCAGAGGGAAGTTTATTATAACAGCCTAGCTGGAAATTCACTGGAAAAACAGCTACATCAGCAGTGGTCAGGAAGAGTATGGGCAGAGATTAAGTTCTGGCAGCCTGTCCTGCTGCAGCCCCCAGGCTCCAGCGCAGCACAAAGCCCTGCCATGTCCTGCATCAGACCTGCTCACTCCTTGGCTGATGCAAAGGGAAAAAGCCTCTATGCTGGCCACAGTAGGCACAAGTCCCTTTGTGGGAATCAGCTGCTGAAATTATCCACTGGGCACGCAGGGCCATGCTGCTTCTAGAGGAGATGCTCCAGGAGAGCAGAGGGATGAGCAGGAAGCATTGCCCAGGTCAGGGACCACATCCAGGGGAAAGGCTCTTTGTCCACATGCAGGTGGGAAAGCACCAAACTCTGCACCAAGAGGGTTTAGCCTAGCATTTTTCCTGAGCACCGTCCTGGGGTGTTCACAGGAAGAATCAGCTCTGGCTTCTCTTCCAAACCATTTCTCTTCCACCTGCACACCTCCTCCTTCTCTCTAGCATCACTGGCTCTCGGTGCAACACTGCCCCACAGCCCTGCTGGCTGGGGAGAGGAAACTCTCTGATCAAAGCAGGGCACCCTGGCATCCAGCAGGCTTTCTCCTGTGAATGATGAACGTTTCAGGCTAGGAGCTGCTCTTTCTGGGTTTCCCCCACACAAGACCATTTTATCTACATTTTGTAACACTTGCAATGGGATATCCAAAAAGCAGAGGGAAAAGAAAGGTCCTCCCTGAAGGCAACCCACCCCTTTCAGAGCTTTGGGCCTCAGTCTGCTGGGCACTGAGCATTAGTGTCTTCATCACCTGCTGTCCTCTGGCTCTGAACTGGGGCAAAACTACACGGACTGGGACACAATTAAGATGTTTCAGGGGAGCTGTGTTTAATGCTTTGTAATGTATTTCCTTAAATTGCCACACAGATGGCCTGAAACTACTTGGCTTCATGCCCTTTGAAAGGTAAACACTTCAGAAACAATTGCATATTGAATTGGAGCATTTGAAGTTCTAGGACAGATGACTCTACCTGCATCTGTCATCCTTTTACCTCTGTGGGCCATCATCCTTCTGCTTCTCTCTGCAGTCCAGGCATGCTTCATACAGAGCAATAAAAGCAACATATCCTTCACCTATCTCATTCTGGTTGGCAAGAAAACACCAAAGGCTTAAGGCCAGCAGAGGACTAGTCAAACAAATTCATCTTTTAGCAAGCCTACAACGGGCTAAGACACCCAGGTTTTCACCCTGTGCTTCTCCTGTGAGCTACCAGGGCTGTTCCAAAGGCAGAAGGTACGAATGACTGTTTGCAGTGGTTGAAGGACACAGTATGCTTCATGCTACATTATCAGATAGGATGTTCTGGCCACTGAGATGCTGAGTAGGTGTCAGTCAGTTTAAAATTCCTGTACCTTATTAAGAACAAAAACTGGGAGAGGAGACAATATGTCCTTGCTGTTTAGAGTGGCCCAAAATGAAACTCGGGAAATTTCTTGAGAGTAGAGAGAGGAATTTCAACACCAATTGAAGTTCTGCAATTGTTCAACATGTTTCTATGGCCTGTTTTTCACTTCTTTCTCTCACAAACACTCTTGCTGCTGCAAAAAATCAACAACCACTCAGGTGGAACTGCACAGTGAGGTGGAACCTTGTGGCCCCCTGTGAGCTGCTGAGGTGTCCTGTAGCACCACTACCACAGAAACAGTGCAGGCAGCAGCTCTCTCCTGAGGTGTGCTTCAACTTCCCCAACACCAAGTTTCTCAATCTGACCATGTCACCACCAAGACCTTTTCTTGGAGGTTTCTACCAGGGCCTTAAATCTAAAGATGTCTTAGGCACTTTAAGGATTTCTTCTGAGGTCAACATTAAAGCAACATAAAGCTCTCACACAATACAAGACCAGACCCTGTTTTTCAGAGGAGATTTAAGATAAACATTCCCAGAAGGTAAGACCCTAATGTGCTCCTCATAAAGAATACTTCTATCCAGCAGTAGAATCATAGACTCATAGAACTGTCAGAGTTGGAAGGGACCTTAAATAATCATCTAGTTCCAACCCCCTGCCTGGCAGGGACACCTCCCACTAGATCAGGTTGCCCCATCAAGCCTGGCCTTAAAAGCTTCTAGGGATGGAGCTTCCACAACCTCTCTGGGCAAGCTGTTCCAGTGCCTCACCACCCTAACAGTGAAGAACTTCCTCCTAATGTCTAATCTAAATCTCCCCTCCTCTATTTTGCATCCATTCCCCTTAGTCCTATCACTACCTGACATCCTTAAAAGTCCCTCCCCAGCTTTCTTGTAGCCCCCTGCAGATACTGGAAGGCCACAAGAAGGTCTCCTCAGAGCCTTCCCTTCTCCAGACTGAATAACCCCAACTCTCTCAGTCTCTCAGTAGCCTCATTAAAGCCTTTGGGACTGCTCCTCCAGCATGGTGCTTTCCAAAGGGGTCACTAGGGTGCAGCTCTGGGAGGTAACAGCATGGTTACAAGGAGGGTGCAAACAGGCTGTAACTACTGAGGATCTACTACTTAGTCCTACTGAAGGTTTGAATGTGGCCAGTTGCATCTTGCCTCGTTGGCAGAGTAGAAAAGAACTCCTTCAATTAGTTTAGAAAATGAGTGAATTTAATCAGAATATTGCAGAACACTTGATATTTACAGAACATTTGCTTTTGTGTTAAACCTCATGTTTTCAGCCAGGGTTCACCTCCTCTTGCTGTAGAAGCCTCTTCCCTTGAGGTAGCTTGTTCCCATAGGAACACAGTCAGGCTGGCATCAGGAAGGTGGCTAAAACATTTCCAAAAACAGCCAGCAGAAGAATTCTGCCAGGTACTGCCTCTACTGCTCTGGTTTGAGTGCATGTATTATCTCTCATATCTACTTGCAATTACATCCCTACAGGGCAAAGGGGAGAAAAAAGAATACATGTAGAATCATAGAATTGCCTGAGTTGAAAGGGACCTTAAAGATCACCTAGTTCCAACCCCCCTGCCTGGCAGGGACACCTCCCACTAGATCAGGTTGCCCAGGGCCCCATCAAGCCTGGCCTTAAAAGCTTCTACGGATGAGGCTTCCACAACCTCTCTGGGCAACCTGTCCCACTCTCTGACCACCCTCATAGTGAAGAACTTCCTCCTAATATCTAATCTAAATCTCCCCTCCTCTAGTTTGCATCCATTCCCCCTAGTCCTACCACTACCTGACATCCTAGAATGTCCCTCCCCATGCCACACATGTGCACATGTATGCACACACATACATTCACATAGAGAGAGAGACAAAAGCTTGTGAATTCATTTGGGTGTGCATTTCCTTTTTTTGTTTTCTCTGAGGGACTGGCACAAACCCCAGGCACCTCCAAAGACATTGCAGTAGATTAGAACTAAATCATTCATTTTTACTTTGGAAGAAGGAATTCCCAGTGTGTCAAATCTGCCAAAGGAGAGACCTGCAGATGTATCCTGCCAGGAGAGCCATAGCCTCCTGCTACATTGCATGTCTTCCACTTTGCCTTCTGGCCTCTATGTTTTATTTTGTACTAAATTTGAGAATGGACCTGACAGAGTCTTTTCAGCTCTTATTTCAGTTTAATGGATTTATTCTTTCCTCAGGGCTCGAGGAGGCTTGAATTTGAGTCTTTTGATCTGAATGCTGTCCTTGCTTTCTTCTACACTTGAATGCTTCATTGATTTAAACAGCCTGACTGATCTCCACATAAAGATTATTACACCAAGGTGCTATTCAATTTGAGCAGGGACAGCAGAAGACTTTGGATCTGTCTTGCCAGGGGATTGTCTTTCCATTTATACAATTTCCATTAGCTGCTTACCAAACTTTCCTGCCAAAACACTCAGAGGAGAAATGGATGTTCTTTAGATCATTTTAGAGAAGCTTTAATTTCCACTGGATTACTTAGAATGTGCATGTGGCAGGTTATGGTTATTCAGGCTGGGGTTGACCTGCTGGTTTCCCCCCCTCAGTGGCAGCAAGCCACTTCCCACCCCATGGACAGCCAGCTGCCCTGGGGAGACACCACGGGGCCATTCCTCTGCAGGCGAGTTGCTATTCCTCAAGTCAAGGACTGGACTCCCTCCTTTCCCAACGTGAAGGCAAGAAGAAGGATTTGGGAAGTGCAGGCAGCAGCACCATGTGAGCACCACTGCCCAGGGCTGCAGGGAGCCATGCAAGACCTCCAGAGGGCTCTGGTGGGAAGCCCATGACCCCATGACCTGAGCCTGCGCAGGATGAGACCTCCCTAGCCAGGCACACATTGGGGGTGTGCAGTGTTTGGCAGCTCAGAGGATTTTTGGGAGAGGAGCTGCTTTCCATCTGTAGGAGCCTGACACCTTAAGTGTCTCAAACCTGAGTGGTGATGAAACAATATTGTCACCTGGGTGGAGGACTAGAAAGGGCTGCCTGGAGGGGGCAGGTATGAAGAACAGCAAGGACCCTGCTCCCCCCTGACCCAAGACAAGGGCTGGCTGCCCCTTGCAGATAAGGAAATTAACACTGGGAAGGAATAAGCTCTGCAAAGGTGGGACAACGTCTTTTTTCTGGGTTAATTTGTCTGTTACATGGTTGTGGCCACTCCACCCATGTCCTGGATGTATAAAAAGGATGGTGGCATATTGGTCAGCATGCATCCACCAGGAAAGAGCTTGGGCCCCGGGCCAGCTTTGCATGACGTCCCTGGGCGTGCATCCACCACCAGAGAACTTGAGACCTGGGAGCAGTCCTACAAAGCTTTGCTGGAACCAGGGGTGGTGATATCTCACTCTTTCTTCTTTCCTTTCTATCTCTAAGGCACTGGAGACTAAAAGCTTTCCTAAGCATGCTCCTTGTCTGCAGTGAAACTAACCATCCACCGTTTGGTCGTTTCACCTCCATTTACTCCAAGGGAATTTTCGAATCTTGCAGGACCCTCTGAGCTACCCAGGTTGGGTGTTTAACACTTCCAATCATGCTGAACTCATAGGAGAGTCTCTGAAGTGAAACACATTCCAGCACATCCCTCCAGGAACTTCAGATGCTATTTAGTTAACGTTTTCACTCGTAGAAGACTGTTTGAGAAGGTGTCAACAGCATCTTCACTCTCACCCAGCCCCTTGCTCTGGCTGTCCTCAGACCTGGAGGATTCTCCTGCCCTCCCCAGCCAGCACACTGAAAGCCTTGCTCATGTGAATGTTCTCAGAAACCTGCAGCCTGTTTGAAAATCACCCTGAGGCAATTAGAAACGAGCAGATGCCTGCTGAGGACAGATCTTCCAGGCTTCCCGCCGAAATCCTCACGTCCAATCATTCTGTACTTGATTCCAAACCATCTCAAAATGCTAAAGAACATAATAAATCACAGCTGTCACTTAATGGAAACCTTACAAAAGCTCTTTTTATCGAGCAGCTCTACTGCATTTACAAGTTGTTTTCTATTTACACCCCTGCTGAAGGAGATTTCCAGCAGACAGGACACTTGCCCACACTTCATTTCAATGAAGACCACCCAATTGGAACCTCAGGTCCCTCCTAACTGATTACCATACTGAGGAAAAAAAATTATAATTTCACAGAATAAAAGTGCAGCAAGAGAAGGACAAACAGAGACAAGGGTTGTTTTCTGTACAAGTGCCCACAGTTTTTGTTTTCCAAGGCAGGGAGGAGCTATGTGGCTCTGTTCCCATTTAATCACTCCAGGAGGAGCCAGCAGTGGCCACATTCCAGCTGCAGTTCTGCCAGAGCTACCTTCCTGGGTTTGTCTACTTGTCTCACCATCTCACAGAGGCATGGAAGGGCATTTCAGCAGCACTCAGTGAAACGCAGCTCCTGGTTTAGTGTGGGTCTTTAAGGGATCCCATAGCATATAGACCAAACAAACAACAGCAGCAACAACAAAAAAACCTCTAAGCCAAGCTTCAGCTAAGTGAGGAACTTCAAAAATTCAAGCATGAAAAAAAAGGTGAAGAGAAACTCATGCTGAATGTGCAAGACCTCAGCCCTTGCCATCTGTATGCATCACACCCAAGGATCCTATCCTTTCCTCTTGCAGCTCCTTCCCTCTCCACATCCAACCAGGCTGCTCCCTCCTCTGCTCTGCTTGCCTGCTTCACACCCATGGTCCAGCAGCTGCCTCCACTGAGCCCAGAGCACCTGGGAACATCCCTCCCGGTGCTTCTGTGGTCTGGGGACTGCATGTGTTCAGCTGAAGTTTGTTCCATGAATTATAAAATCTTTATGGTTGGAAAAGACCTCTGAGACCAAGTCCAACCACCCACCCAACACTACCATGCTCACTAAACCATTTCCCCAGCACCACATTTACACAGCTTTTAAACATCTGCAGGGATGGTGACTCCACCACCTCCATGGGCAGCCTGTGCCAATGCCTGATAACCTTCTCTGTGAAGAAATTCTTAATATCTAATCTGAACCTCCCCTGGTGCAACTTCAGCCACTTCTTATTGTCCTGTTGCTTGTCAGTTGGGAGAAGAGACCAATCCGCACCTCACCACAACCTCCTTTCAGGTAGTTGAAGACAGCAGTAAGGTCTCCCATCAGCCTTCTTTTCTCCAGGCTAAACAACCCCAGCTCCCTCAGCTGCTCCTCACAAAACTTGTGCTCTAGACCTTTCACCAGCTTCATTGCCTTTCTTTGGACACACTCCAGCAACCCAGTGTACTTCTTGGGGTGAGGAGCCCAGAACCGAACCCAGGATTGGGTACAACCCCAGGTGCAACCTCACCAGTGCTGAGTACAGGGGGACAATCCCTGCCCTACTCCTGCTGCCACAGTAGTGCTGATCCAAGCCAGGATGCTGTTGGCCTTCTTGGCCACCTGGGCACACTGCTAGCTTATCTGCAGCCACTGCTGACCAAAACCCACAGGTCCATTCCCTGATTTCCAGCCCCTCTTCCCCAAGGCTGTAGCATTGCATGCAGTTGTTGTGGCTGAAGTGCAGGGCCTGGCACCAGAAGATCTGTCCTGCCTGGCACTTCTGGCTGCTAGGCAGGAATAAGTCCCTAGCTAGCATATGCAAGCTATGATTCAAAGGCTTAAGATCTGACAGAGGTGGGTGGATCCTGAGAAGAAGGGCAACCCCCTTCCCCTCCCCAGCCCCACCTCAGAGAGAGAAGCCCACCTTCTGAATTCCTGTCTCAGTGCAGGGATGCTGGGGTGTTTCAGAGGAAAGGGCATAAGACCTGTGGAGGTGGGTGAAGCAATGTAGTTGTTCTGGCCTTGCCCTTGGAGCTGCTGTAGCCATTTTGACCAAAGCTTTCCAAGAAATGTTGGGCCTGAACTGGATCTACTATGGATCTAGCAATGGAAAATGTTGGGCATTCTTAATAAATGGCTGTTGCCACCAGCCTCACCTAAAGGTGCTGTAAGCTGACGTGATTATACAGATTCCAGTTTTGACCACTTGACTGCCAATTTCTCCAGGAGACAGATGACTACCAAATCGTCTCTGCTGTCCATGTGTGCACTCCTAGCTTACCAAAGATCTCCAGAGCCTTTCAGTGGAGACAAAAGCACCATGTATGCTGCACCTCTGACTAACTAACTGGCAAGTTGGGTGCCCTGATCATCCCCGCCTCAGCTGATCTGCAGAGACATCATTTCATCTTTGCTGAGGGTGTCTGCTTCTGCACAACCTGCACCACACCCACACACACTGCTCCCACCATGATGTTAGGTGGTCACAAACCTTTCCACTTTCCCACTGCCATATATGAATTTGGTTTTATGTTAACTTGGCAACACTGGCAACTACCCTGGAATGATGCAAGCAAGTGAAGTTAGGTTCTCCATAGAGAGGCCAGTGTGGACCCACAAGGAACATTGCTCTTTAGACAAGGTCACATTTATTTAGTGTCAAGGTTTTCTTTTCAATTAATAAAGGCAGCCCTCAACAAGTAAAACACCCAGGCTCCTGCAAAATCACCAATGGGAAGCACAAGTCCTTAGCATTTCTGAGAATCAGACTAAATTTACAACAGACTGAAGGTTAGGGCCTGGCACCAAAATAAGCCTTGCTATCCAGATGCAGTATTAGTCTTTTGTAAAGAATTTGTACTGTCTTCATTCAATGGAAAATTAGGATAACTCTGGCTCTCAGTGAAATGTGTTCAAACTCCCTCTACTGTTTTTCTGCCAGACACTCCTTCTGAGCAGGAGGATTATTAAACTCATATTCTGAGTCTCTCTCCAACGTTACAACTGCTTTCCTCTTTTGAAGTGCAATTCTCTTCCAACAGGGACTCTGGGAAGGAAATAAAGTAGTGTTTATAAAAAGCAGGACAAGATTGCACATTTCTTGTTTCTCCAAAGTGCTCACAGGCTTCAGGAAACCTGCCTGACTGCTGGGATCTGACAGTGACATCCATGACCAGGGTAACAGTCATCTCTGCTCTCAACTAGAGGAGCGCAGAAGCATTATCCCCAGACTAGCTGAGCTTTGCAGAACAGCTTTACCTGGTTACTCCTGACAGGCAGAAAACAAGCCTGTCAGAATCACAAGAGACAATTGCATTTACTTTTTCTTCCCTCAGCTGCCTCAGTCATGCAGCTCTGGTAAGTATCAGTGACAATCAGAAACTTGTTTTTGCCACTGAAGCAGACCAACACTGCTGAGGCCACTCAAGAACTGGCCCAGTGACTCACGCTGGTGACTCAGGACTGCTTATTCTTGCAGAGTTAACTCAGTATAATACAAATCTTGCCTCTAACTCAAACTCCAGGTGAAGTTTTTGATTCCCCTGAGAAGGTATTTTTAAGCTTGACTTGGCAAGCTGCTCAGAAGCTCAGCCTCAGCTCAAGGTCTGTGGCCTTAACAGCCTGGCTCTTCACATCCTGCTAGCCTTACACTAGTTAAAATAAACTCAGGACAAGATGAGGCTTCCACACTTGGATTAACTTTCCTCTGAATGCAGCTACACAAAGGCACCATTTCTCCAATCTCTTTTCTCAGACTGCTAAATCACTGAGCTTTCTATTTTGCATCAACACCCTCCACCCTCTCCAAGGTCTTTAAAGCCAGCCTCTCCACTCCCTCTGTGATGGGCCCCCAAAATCCCATGTCATCTCCCAGCACCCACAACTGATGAGTCTCTATTCCAGCTCGTGGTGCACTGGGTGAAAAAGTCATCATGCTCTTCCACTGCTATTATTACTTGTCATCCAGCTGCTTGCATAAGCCTGTGACCTCTGAAATAAAAACATTTGCTTGCACTTGGGTAGAGCTGGTTGGTTGGAAGAGAAGCTGGAGAGGGAAATAATTGAAAAAACAGAGACAGAAGGAAGCTTCCAGAATGTGTCTTTTTGGTTTTCCTTTCAACTTCACTATTTCCTCTAGTCAACCACTGGTTCCCCATCAAAGGAAAAAGGCAAAGTCAATGTGCTGAACATTTTCACATATCCTCCAGCAGACAGGACTCCTACAGCACAGGTAATCTATAGTTTTGCTAAGCACAGATCAAAATGACATGAGTAACTGGGAAAAACATTAAGCTGTGCACATTCATTTAAATTTGCTACTTAATGGATAAATCTGTCTAGAGAGCCTGGTGTGTCAAATGTGCCAATTATCCCTGCATTGTGGTACCACACTCCTTACCAAAAATAGCTTCACTTCATACTGCAAAAGTCATTCTTTTCTTGTATATGGCTTTCTCAAACAGGTTTATTCTCACATGCAGTGGATGTTTAACCCCCTTTCAGTGTGATTTTTGAAAAGGCAGTCTGTGCATACACAGCACACCCAGAGGAGGCTTGTGTATGTTAGACCATGGGCATCAGTTCACTGAAGTGCTTAGGCTGGTGAGCACAGCCGTGAACTCTGCAAGTTTCCACGGGGTGACACGGTGAGCTGAGGATCAGCCAGGCTACCACAGACAGCAATTTATCCTGACTCCTCTAATGCTGAAGCAAGAGGCTCAATAAGCTCAGCAATTCACACAAGCATTCCCAGTCTCAGAGATAGTATTGTAAAAATCAGGTGCCAAAAAGCATCTGGATGCACATGTGGATAAGGGGGGAGTAACACTTCCCTCTGAGACAGAGGCTGTGGCTCCATTGAAAATAATGCTTACAACAGAGAGTGATTTAACCCATCACAAGAGCAGTTTTGTGAAAGAAGTGCACACTTCTGCACTCATAAAAACTGCCCCAAGTTAGATCAGCCTCTGCAATCCCACCTGGCACTTAGGCAGTGGTTCTCCTTCCCAAACCTATATGCTGTGAGAAGCTGGATTTGGAAAACACGCTCCAGGACTCAGTTGCCATAGCAAACTTTTGAGCTCCAGAGGAAAATACACACTGTGGCTGCTTCCCCTCAAAAATGCAACAGGAAAAAAACCAAACAAAACTCCCAGTGTATACCTACAGCTGTAATGTGTGAGGCCTGAGTTTCATGACCTACCTACCATATAGTCGTAGTCCTTGGACCAGAGGTCAGCACCCAGTGAATGTGCTGACTACAAGGCTACAGACCTGCAACTTCTCTGTGTCGCAGGAGCTTTTCTCCAAAAAGTCTTGAATTCTCAGAGTTCCTCCTCAGGAGCCAATGGCATTGTGGCCCCAATCCAGATATCTCACTGGTTCCCACTGCAGGGAAGGGGCCTCTGGTCAGAAATGGGCATTGCCTACCCCATCAAAGGAAGGTGTCAGGACTGCAAATCCTCAGCCTTCCTCTCCAAAACAGAAGTCTGAAGGGCACTTTGCAGCCATAGGAGTAGAGAGCATCCTCTAAGCAGGTGGGAGATGCCAGTTGGGTTCTTCTCTGGGGAGACAAGTCTAGCACTCGGCCCGACCCCGTCCAAACGATCCATCCCGACACGCACAGGGACAGGCACACGAGTGCCTTCTTCAGCAAAGTCAGCACCAGCATAAACCTCACGAGAGCAGCCTGAAACGAGGATGCTTGTATCAAAACAGCACGTACCTCTCTAAGAAGGTGGGACCTGGGGAATGTCTCTTTCCTCTATCATTTCCCATTCCCTCGCTCACTCTACAGGCAGTTCAGGATGCTGCCCATACAGGGTCCTTACTGCACAAGGAGCACACCTCAGGGCCTTGGCCCTTTGAAGTTCAGGTTTTGTGGCACTTAGTGCCAGTGAAGGTCAAACCTTCTGAAATCAGTCCAAGTCACAGAACTCAATTCTAAAGTCACTGAGTGCTCTAAAGGTCAATTTTGAGAGGAACGCAGACCTGAGTCCATAGTTTCTCCCAACAATAGGATAAAGTTCCCTTCTCTGATCAACCTTTTTTTTTTAATTCAATTAGCAAGCTTTTGATAAAATTGTAGGGGACATTACAATATCTGTGTCAGTTTGGGATGGCTTGCAAATCATTTGCCAACTATAATTGGAATACAAGTCATTGTAATGCTGTATGAAGAAGGCGCACGTTGCTATCTTGCAACCACCATATGTTCTGCTGTTTGTATAGATCTGTTATCCAACCCTTACATAAGCTGTTGATGAAATTATCATCACTGACATGAACACTTGTAGCACGGTTGAGTTGATCAAAATAAAGTAATGAAGAAATCCAGGAGCTGTATGCTGAGGTGGGACTGGCTGCTTGCCCTTCCCAAGCTGCAGCTGCAGGAAGAGGGATTGTGAAGACTTGCAGTCAGCTGCACAACAGCCACCATGGTTTGGGGAAAGACAGGGAATAGACAAATCCGGAGCTTGGGCTTCATACCAGGGCAAAATACATGACTGCACTTTCCCTGGTGCAGGGGAGAGGGAAGGGTTGGGGAAACGGTTGAAGGAAAGGTTCAGGAAGGGGTTGAGGGAGAGGCTGGGGAAAGAGCTGAGGGAAAGGCTGGGGAAGGGGCTGAGGGAAAGGCTGGGGAAGAGTTGCTGTTATGGTTTAGGGAACTGGTTAAGATGTTAGGCACACAGACGCCTGACACTGCAGCAGGCCTCCCGTGCGAGCTGGGGCAGCTCCGCCACGCCGTACCGGGAGACGTTCCGCCGGTAGGCAAGCGCATCGCCGGGGGCTGCCTCTCCCCACCTCTCCCCTCCCGGCCGCCGGGAAGCCAGTGCCTGACTCGGGGACCGGCCCCCACCGGGGCAAATCAACGAGACAGCACCGGGCCGCTTGCCACTGCATGTCCGCAGCCCGGGGCCACTCTAGCAGCCCAGCCCAGCCCAGCCGACCCGAGCCAAGCCGGGCCCAGCCGAGACCACCGGGTCCGGTGTAGCCCGTGCCATTCTCCAAGGGCCATGTGCCGAGTACTACGGGCACAGACTCCACCTTCCTCAGCTCCCGCCCCACCCCCACACATCCAGGAAGGGAAAAAGAAGAGAAGGAGGAGGAGGGAAAGGGGTGAAGGGGGG
>VWZX01007597.1:2073002-2142262 GCA_013399015.1 Galbula dea
TGCCCGCGCCCTTCGGCCGCACCAGCCCCCAGGGCCCAGCCGGTGGCGGCGGAGAGCTAGGGCAGCCCAGCCCCGCCGCTGCCTTCGAGCTGCAGCGGTCCCGGTAAGCCGCGCTGCGTGGATGAGGGATGCTTGGGCGGTGGGCTTGTCCGCCAGGGCAGGAGGGCGGCGGGCAGGCTCCTGAGCCCGGGGCGCCCGTGGCAGGGGGAAGCGGCGGGAACCGGCGAGCGTGTAGGGGCAGCTCTGCAGTGGTGCCCGAGCCCCCGGGGCGAGAGGGGAGGAAAGTTCCGTTGCTGCCAAGCAGTGCAGGCGTAGGGCTGCAGAACCACCGTTTCTGCACTGGTGGGAGCGGCCGTCAGCCCTGCCTCACGGCTGGTGGCGGGGACAGCCCGCCAGGTGGATGGCTTCTAGGCAGCCGGCTGAGAACCGACCCTGCACTGCATGGAATCATAGAATGATAGAATCATTATGGTTGGAAGAGACCTCTGAGATCGTCGAATCCAACCGTTAACGCAGCACTACCATGCTCACCACTAAACCATGGCCCCAAGTACTACATGTACACGTGTTTTGAACACTTCCAGGGATGGTGACTCCACTACCTTCCTGGGCAGCCTCTGCCAATGCCTGATAGCCCTCTTGGTGAAGAAGTTCTTCCTCTTGCTTAATCTGAACCTCCCCTGGTGCACTTGAAGCAATTTCCTCTATGGTCTTAGCACTTGTTACCTGGGAGAAGAGACCAAGCCCTACCTCACTACAAACTCCTTTCAGGTAGAAGCCAGATCTGTAGCCTGCAAAGGGGAAGGAAATCTTTGCATCGATGTGAACCGATCACGGTGTATGTGCATGCTGCAAGCAGCTTCTCCTGTCTCCCTAAATAAGCTCTTTACCGCGAGCACTTTGTGTTTTTTTGGCATGTTCCTTGCCGCTGGGCACTCTTTTGCCTTTTAATAAGCTCATCTCAGTAACTTCACCGGCTTGAAAAGCTGAGACTTTTGGCTAAGAAGGTGCAAGTATGTAAAAATACGCAAATACATATGGACTAATTGCTCCACGGGTACAAAATAATCTTTTTTTCGCTTCTTGAGCAACATCGTGGGGGGGGAGGAAGGGAAGAGCCAGGGAAGAAACCGCAGGAAATGACTGCCTCTCCCCAAGCCCACATGGGTCGCCACTCCCACATTCCCCATTTGCCACACTCCCTTCTTGTTTCTCCCTTGGACTACTAGGTAGGCTTTGAGTCACATGTTATTGCAGGGGTTTATAAGGATAATTGAGCGTGGTTCACTGTAGAAAAATCCCTCTCAAAAGCAACTAGCTTGGAGAAATTTGAAGAATTCCAGGGGAAGGTTCTCTTAGCTTGTCTAGTGTGCCCCATCGTTGGTTGGGGTTTTTGTTCCTTTTGTCTGGGTTGCACAGGGAGCTTTTCTGAGCTGTGTGTGTTGTGCTAGGAGCTCCACCTTCACAATTAAGCACCCATCTTCTGCCAGGCACCTGTCTCAAAACGTTTCCTGCAGTGACAACCCTCTAATTGTGCCCTGGATCGCCAGTACAGCAACTTGATGCACACCCGTGTGCATTTTCGTCTGTGACAGGGTTCTGCACACTGCTGCCTGTGGCATCAAGTGATTTGGGAGTCGCTTTTCTACTCTTGAACTTGCTGCTTGGTGGTGGTAAAACACTTGGCAGCGTCCTCATTAGTGTTCAAGAGACTGTATTCTCTGAGTAAGTTTATTCATGCAGGAGTCCTATGTCACTTTTCTTGATTCCCAAGGATCCTCCTCGTTTGTCCTTCCTTGCACACTTTGATCCTGTGCTCAGTTCTGGGAAGGATGCTCAGATCTCACCTGTGTCTCTTCTGCCCTTAGCCTTTCCTCTTCCTGGCCTTGTTTTCCCTTGCCTCCTCCCCTCCTGCCCGTTTGCCACTCTCTGAATTTTTCTGTCCACAACCAATGCTATTTTTTTTTTAATTACAAGAGAACAGGATGGAGTTTAAGAGGGAAAGTTAATTACTGTTTTTGTTTAAAATGTGGAAATCCAGCACTCTGCGAATTCTGCTGTGCTGCTGACTTGCCCACAGGCTGAATGGATAGCCCTAATCCATGGCAAGGGACATCACCTAATGAAACTTTGTTAGGGAGGAGCACTCCAGTGCTGTTAACAGCCCTCCTTTGTGCTGTGAGATACAAGGAAAGTGCTGGTTTTCTCATATTCTGTTTTCATGAGAGTTAAATTCAGTTGTGGCAAAGACCTTGCATAACTCCAACGAATGGAGGCTCTCTGTTGTAGCACTTGCTTTTGACTGGTGCTGGTGCCAGAGAGGTCTGAGTTAATGCCCTTGCCTTTGCTGATTGCCATGACGCTGCCCATGTGTAGCCTGAGGTACTCTTTGCCCTGTCTTCAGTAGATTTGTTTCTGTTCAGGAAAAGGTATTTTTACCATTGGGAACAGACAGCTGCAGACCACCGAGGTTGTATGGGGTGTTTGCTCCTCATTATCTCAGTGAGAAACTGTGGTAGGGGCTCTGATTGCTGGGTTCACTCTTGTCTGCAGAGAAGATAAATTGTAGGCATGCCCAGGGCTGGCAGAAGCCCAAGGACAGAAGGTTCCAGCAGACCTGCTGCTGCTCTCTTCATGGAGAGGAAGAAGCCAAATGGCCAGCACATGCCTCTTCTTTTCAGTGTGACGAGGTGGGAATCACAGCAGCTGCCCAGGGACAGGCATTAGCTTGCCTGAAGGAGGATGCAGAGAAGCAGAGAGTTAAATCAGAGATTTGGTTTTTTATAGTTCAGATGTGCATTTGCTGTCTCTTCCACCCTTGCACTGTCCCTGTAGCAGGCTTGAAATTGAGTTTGATGCAGCGTTTGACTCGTCCTGGGTGCTGAGACAGGTGAGATACTGTAAGGTGAAAGCATTTTCCATTACAGTGTCAGGCAAGACAGGCTGCCTTATGTTGTTGTTGCTTAGTTTTCAGAAACCATTGTGAACATATAATCAGAGTTTCCTGGCTTTTTTGTTTGTGTTAACAGTTTGTGTAATTGCATACTAGTTTATATTTAACAAGGTTATCATTAATGTGGTTTAGGTTTGTGCTCTGTGTATTTACAAGAAACAAAAAATACAAAAAAAAGAAGATGGAGCTGCTAGCTGCTCAGAGGCTAGTCTGTAATTACATGTTTATGGAAAAACCCTCTTGTGCAGGAGTCAGCTTGTTGATGCCAAAGGCTCCTGTCTAGTGCAGAAGGAATTTGTTGTGCTGAATGGGTGACTGAGGACACAAGGCTACTGGAAGCTAGGGCCAGGTTCTGATAGGTTTTCCTGCATATCATATTATAATTTATTTGAATAGCATAATCTTAAATTAGCTCTGTGGAATCAGATTTCAGCAACACTGGTTTAAAATCATTTCAGATCCCAGTGATAGTCCCAGGTACTTGGGTTTTATGTGTGCCTAGAGTTCTTTTTGTCACAGTTTTCTTTGGGAAAACCATTGCTCTTTCCATACCTGATGTTTCCTTCTCTACTTAAGGGCTTTTCCAGTTGGCCAGATGGTTAGAAACCAGTGCAGCCTTTTTTGTGTTGGTTTGTTTTGTTTTTGCTAAGTAAGCAAATCAGTGATTGGATTTGGAGTTTAAACATCGCTTACAGTTGCATTTGTCTGTGTTGCTGTGTCAGGCTTGAAGGCAGATGGGCAGGAGAATTCCTTCTGGGAGCAGCTGGTGCTGGGAAGGAAGCAGAGAGGAATATCTGCTGAGTAATGGCTGTGGGAAGGTCCACTCCAAAGGACATTGAAAAGTTACTGTGGTCCAAATAGATTTATCTTCAGAAATTATTGACCTACAAGGCAAATCTAATTTCCTGAGTAATTCTTAATTTATGATTAGTAAAGCTTGTGAAGATTAAATTTGTTTCTGCCAGTTAGAAAATACAGAGCTGCATATGGCTTCAGTATTCATCTTCTGGAGAGATGCAGTGAAGGGGGTACTGGACTGTTTGACTTGCCTGGCTTTTGTAGGGCTTACAGTGCAGTGGGTTGTTAGTGCTGGAGCTGAATCCCAATGTACAGTTTCATGCCAGAGGGCTGAGAGGTCAGAGCCTAGTCCTCTGCAGCTTCAGGTGAGTGGGCAGTGGAGGCTCAGTCCCCTACAGAAGATGCCTCCAAACCGAACACGCCCGAGACAAAAGAGTCTCTCAGAAACAAGTGTCTGATAGGCAGAGTCCTGAAAAAGGAGCAAAGAGCTGGGGACATTGTCCACCCTGTGGGGTCATCACAGCATCAGGAGTTGGTCAGACCTTTTTTGTGCAATGGAGACTCTGCTATTCACTGAAGCTAAAGCCCTTCAGGCATCCTGAGCTACAGAATAATGTATACAAGAACAGCATGAAACCAGCAATTTAATAGCAAGAAGTGAATGGAAAGTGCACATGCTGAACTAAGTCTTTTCACAGATCTCTGACCTTCTATAACACTGATGGTTGCTGCCTTTAAACAAGGGATGCTTATTGACTTAGCTGTCACTTCAAGAGTCTAAATGGCCTTCCTGTGCCACCCTGAAGAGAGGACGCTCAATAGCAGGGTTCAGACTCAAGTAGTAGGTCTGTTTCACTGGTTGCACTGGTGTCCTGCTGCATCTCTTGGGGTAGCATTCTCAGTCCTACAGGCCCTATGTAAGTCAGTTGCTCCCCAAGAAAGGGCTTGCAGTTCCAGTGCACAGAGCCTACAAGCTCTTCCAGGTGTCCTGTGAAGGACACTGGCTGCACACGTCCTTTAGCCACCCATGAGCATGCTGAGAGGTTGAGTCCTCAGGGTTGCTTTGAGCTGTGCAGGATGGTCACTGAGTGCCAGGGGAGGCTTTCAGAGCTGTGCATGTGCTGAGCATGGCCAGCCCTGCACCCACACTGACCACCATCCATCACCATTGGTCTCTGCTGGCCTTTTGCCTTGTCCAGGGCACAGGTTTGAGCTTCTCTGTTGTCTTGGGCTTCCTTGTAGCTGTCTTCCAGGTGGTAGTTGAAGTTGACCAGTGGTTCAGAAGTCACTGCAGTTCAGGGTAGAGACAGATGGACAGCATGGAGGTATCAGTCTTGTTCTCTTAAAACACAGAAGTTTGTTCTGGCATGTTTTATGCCTTTATTATCCAACTTGGTACACATCTCTAGCAGATAGGAAAGGTAATATCAGACAAGGAAAAAAAACCCCTCCTTTGCTGTCAGTTCTGAATAGGAGCTGGGACAGAGTGTAGCCTTCATGACGACTAGGGAATGAATTAGACACCTTCCCAGACGGCCAGATGCTGAGAGGGAGCTAGCTGCTTTTGCTGAAGCCTCAGAACTCAGCAGGTTTTAGGGTGAGGCGACCGGTAACACGTGAGGAGTTGTGTTTGTGTTGGCTGCTTTCACTGGCCATCAGTTCAAAGCTTTGGAGGTCCAAGCCTGCCTCAGGAAGTCCTGTGGTTACACTGCTCAGGTGCTTTGCTGGTGTGCAGTGACCCCTCAGTAGGCATCAGGAGGGTGGAGGAGGGAGGCATTTTGGAAGGTTTCCATAGGTGCTCAGTGCATTTCCATTACTGGGTTTTTCTTTTCACCCTTTCCTATGCTGGCAAAGGCCCTGTGCAGGCAGCCAGCCCTTATCATTAGAGCCTGCTACACAGCTTTCTGCTGCAAACATCTGGAAACGATGACCAGTAGCAACCTTGTGAGTCACCAGCCCTCCAGACCATCACAAAAAGCATGGTTTGATGGTAGATAGATAAGATAATGACAGATCATTGTTTACTGACAGCTTTTGGATACAAGGTATGCTTTAATCTGTACGACTTTGAGAACTCCTCTGCTGGAGGATGTAGCTTAACTTGAAACAGTTCAAAGCAGCTAAAACACAAGATTGCCAAGCGTGCTGTCTGAATATATTTTCTACAGTGGAGTTCACAGAACCTCCTGTCTTCAGCCCATTTTGTATCTTAGGAACCTCCTTAATTTTAGGAGGCTGTTTTTTTTAATTAAAGCACCTCTGCCTTTGATTTCTAACTGATGGTGTTTACTGTTTTATAAAATGCCATCTTTTAGCATAAACTAATCCAGAAGAAGTGGCAGCTAAGAGGTGGTTGCTTAAAAGGGCGGAATTATTTACAGCAGAACACAAAGTGCCACTGTCAAGCATCTCCATCATGACCTTCAAGATTTATGTGTAAAATCTGTATTTTTCCATGTGCATGCCTTGCCTCAATTCAAAAGGCTTTTCTGTTTTAAGAGGCACACCAGGTACAGCGGAACTCTTCATCAGCCTCACAGATACCAAGTGTCTGTGCACATTTGTTTTAAGGAACAGACTTCATTGTCCAAGGTTTCTTGCTTCTGTTTGTTTTAAAGAAAGATATTATTATATGTACTGGTTTCTTGTTGATTAGCTTCTTGAGATGTAAGGCTGTTCAAGTTAGAGATATTGCTAGGGTGTAACAGGGAGCAGAGTTTGAGCAAATGCATTTAAAAGTAAAAAATGCAAGTTGTCTGAATTTGCCAGTACCCTTAAATAGACACTTTTAAGGCAATATTTTCCGTTGCTCTCTTCCAGTGTGAAGGTTGAATGGATGATGTGAAGGGAAACATGTTTTTTCTTGTAAGGAGTTTGTGAGCTTGCAAGCTTCCTTCTTCTGGAAGGATGTAGCTTTGCAGCAGGAGTTAGGATTATTTTATGATGTGGTACCAGTGCTGTGCTCAGTGCTGTACAAAATGCTGTTATCCTCCATATCCTTTAGGAGCTGAGCCCCAAGCCCACAGACTCTTTTGTTCAGTAGGGCAGCATGCAGGAGTGTGGGTTGTAACTGGAATTCACTCCCTTGAGGAGGATGGGGTGGGAGTGAAGAGGCTGGAGTGAAAAAGCCCTCGTGAGCCATTGTGTGTTTGCAAAGGTCAAGGCATCTGAAAATGAAGGGGATCTGAATGAATTGCAGGGTTTCTCAGGTAGAACTGAGAACAGGATTAGCCCTGTCTCTGTTTTAGATGAGGAGGGAATGTTTCCAACCTGTGGAGTGATTGCACAACTCGGGATATCTTGCTGGATCAATGAATGTGCTCTCAGCAGCTGAGGGTGGCATGGTTTTCCAGGTAGCTTGCGGTTGCTGCAGGTCTCTGTTCTGTGTGATCCCCAGTAATAGCTCAACAGGATCTTGTCTGGGTTTTTATGTGTGTCATTTACATATGTTAGAAGGAACTCAGCTTTTGAGAGTGTCTTGACCCTCACATCCACTTTCCCAAGATGTGGGGTTATGGTAATGAAGACTTCACTTCTCCCGTGTTTGTTCAGAATTTGGTATCTGTCTTGTGTTATTCCAGCTGAAGAGAGCAGCAGTCAAGCAGTACAAGCTGGGATTTTTGAAAGAGCCTCTGAAGCAGGAATTTTGAGGAACTCTCCAAGATCCTTTGAAAATCTCACTTTGAAAAAACCAGCATGTGCTTTTCCTTGATGGATTTTCAAAACTTTTGCTTACCACGCTGTTCAGGCCTTCTCCCATTTCTATACTTGCTCTCCCTGGCATTTTGGGGGAGTGGCTGGTGGTGGTGTGGGCTGTAATTATGGTTCTGCTCTTATTGAAGTTAACAGCGCACCTCAGGTTTAATCAATGGGTCAGAGAGCTTGCTTTGTGCTGACACATTCATAGAAATGGATAAAAATGCTCTTTATAAAACTTGAAATGTGACTTTGGAGTCCACAGCTCTACTAATCCTTTGCATGTTGGTTCATGGGGGGTGTGGGCCATATGAAGCAGAAAATGCTTTTCTATTGCAGTGTGGCTGTCATTCTCTGATTACTCTTCAAGCTTTTGCTTACACAAGCTCAGAATGAAAGCAAAATGAGAATACAAGACATCCCAAAGGCTTGGTCAGCTTCTCAGGTGCTGTGCCCATGCCATGCTGGGGGGTGATGGTCAGTCCCAAGCTGTTTAACCATCCTGTGCACTGAGACAAAGCTGAACAAGAACCACTAGCACTGTAAAATATTGAAACCCTGAGGCTTTGCAGGAGAATTGGGCCTTCTCTGTTTAGAAGAGTTGTGGCTGTGTCCACAAGCAGCCTGGGCCAGGAGGAGCAGGTCAGTAGAGCCAGGAGCTTGGTGCTGAGGACCAGGTGTCCACGCTATGGATGTTCAGACCAGCTCTAGCCTGGACCTGTGGTCTGGACACTTAGCCGTAGTTGGAGGATGGGCACTGTGCTCCTTCAGCTGTCACCTGGCTTCCTGCCATCAGAGGGGAAGGCTTCATGCTCCTAGGCTGCTCCATGCTGCAGAGAGGAGCATATGCTAAGTGGGCATGGTCAGGGCACTCACTTCAAAAGCTTCTGAGCCAAAGTCAGACACGGTGGAGATATGCCCATATCTCAGCTCCCTGCTCTAGGACAAAGGGATTCATGTTGAGCCAATTGGAATTTCTCACACTCTTTCTTCTTCTTGGGTTAATACACTTTTTGTTTGACTCTATTAATTCAGATACCTTCACCTATTCATTTCCACTGGAAATTACTGACTTCCCTCTTTCCAGTGAGGGTTTAAAAGAGATTTTTGTAGGAAAAACATTTTTTTGCTTGTTGAATCAGAACACTAGGCATCTGGGGTTTTTTTACTGGCTAGTTTTAGGCTTTCTAAATCTTTGTTTGGTGCTATGATAAGCTGTGTGAAAATGGATTTTTTTTTTTCTGTATTTAGTGGGAGAGGTGAAACAGAAAAAAAAAAAATTCAAAATTGTGTGTCACTTGTTGATGGCAGTTTGTGAGCTTGAACAACACAGAGGTCTAATGTCATACTCAGCCAGGTTTTATCCTTGCCCCATGCTGTTTTTAGACATGAATGTGCAGAGGCTGAGGAATTGATGGTTTCTGTTTGTGAGGTCTGTGGAGTAGGGTTCATTTGTTTAATTAAAAAGAAAGAAAAAACCTGAATTTAGGTAATTGCACTTTCAGCGGCAGCAATAAGGCAAAATTTTGACTGTGACTTCTATAAGTAGCTACCAACTGAGCCTTGATTTTGGGTCCCACCTGGGAACTGCAGGGAGGAGCCACCCGAGGGTTTGCACTGAGGTCAAGGGGTTCAGTCCTCCAGCCCCACCATCTGCAGGTCCTCACCTCCACATCTGTGCTTCTGCCCTTTCCCAGGCAGATGCAGACAGTGTTTGATGAACACAGCTATGCATCTGTCTACTCTGACCCATCCAAGCACAAAGCCATTCCCCTCTCCCCTCCATGTAGACCAGCTCATTATTGTTCAGGTCTGATTGTTTTGAAGAGGAATATTGTTTCTTTAATTGGCTGTCTGATATCCTCTTTGGAAGATTATAAGTATTTTTGGTTGCAGCTTTGTGTTCTAGATGTTCTTTGCTTAGTATGTGTCGTAAGATGATGTTACTGGTGCAGGTAAAACTTGCACTTGTGTTCAGCCGCCCAGTAGGGTGTTGGAAATGGGAGACTTGTGTATGCATAATCCCATTAGGCAATATTGTTCAAAATCCTGTTATTGTTTCCTTTCCTGTCACAACAAAGCTCCTAGGTCTGTGGTGAAGTGTTTGGTGACACATTTTTGAATGGGCCTTTTGCCCTGCTTTCAGTTCTTTAATGCAAGAAGCTTTACCAGGAAACAAGCATCTCTTTCTTCTGTGTCTGTGTTTATTCAGCTTGGGGCTGTGATGCTGAATGTGCAGACAGACACACAAGTCAGATGATCTACAATGCGTGATATTATAAGGTTAGCCATTTTGCACAATAATAATTTAAAACCTGTATCAGAGTTGTTAGGTCTGCATTTAACCATGCCACCTAAATATGTCTTAATACTTCTTTAACATACAGATTTTTGTGTGTTTCCACATCCCCCCCCAAGCTGTTCTAAAGTAAATCTCCCTTGTGTTAGATTTAGTCACATCTTTTGGAAGAGGTGATGAGTCTGAAATAAGTATTTCTGCATCAGCTTTAGTCATTGATAAAGGGCTATATAAAACCAGAGCCTGACCCTGCAAACGCTTGCAGCTATGTTCAGTCTTGTTCTCTCAGGTAACTTGGTGCTTTTGGCTTAAAGTCATTGCCTCATCCAGTCAAAATGAGCAGTTTTGCTGTTTCATTTGAGCATGAGCCCATCAGCCAGGGCTTCTGCAGAAGTGCATCCATTAGTCATGCAGTTAGTACCTTTATTAAGAATATTAAAGTGCAACAGGTTTGGGAGGATCAGGTCAGATTACTGGTACAAGTGACTAGTATATTTTAAAATCTTGGAGAGAATGAGCTTTCAGTGGTCACCTTTCAGGTACTTCTGTAAGTGAATGTGTGCAATTAGTTCTTCTAATATTAAAAGCTGAATTTAGGCAACCTGGGAAAATACTGGACACTAAATCAGTGAAGTCTGTGACAAAACCTAATTTTTATCCAAAGTGATGGCAAAATTAGGGTTGGTTCTTTTCAAGGTGTTTCACCCTTTGTGTTCTCTTTTATGTGCTTAACCTTCTAAGAAGACATGATGAGCTGCTGTCAGAATTTTCTTCTGCTGGTCTTCTGTTGGTAACTTTGTTGTTGTCTGTCTGATGCTGCTTACAGAGCAAAGGCTCTTCTGCCTGGAGGTGCAGCTAGGTGATTTGGGGCAATTAAAGGGGTTACTGGTCCCCTAGCAGAGGCTGGCTTGAAGCAAATATGTTCACAATTCCATGATTTTCTTTCTCAACCTGAAGTATAACTTAAGCTGCAATAGCTGCTGGTTTAAGCTGGCACGCAGGTCTGACTCTGCTTTCATGGAACCCCATGTTTATGTTTTTCAGCTTTCAGAAATATGTAGCCTTTTAGACTGAATGGAGCAGGACAGCCAGATCCACTGCATCTGTTTTCAGGGAATCAAACTTTGTTTCTTCTTGCATATGCCAGTGCTTTCAGCAGAACTCAGTAATCATGTTTGACAGGTAGCATATGCATGCACATTATGCTCCTGGCTTGGGGAGATGGAGGAACAAACAACAGCTATTGCAAGCCATGGCTTAGGAGATTTTCAGTAGCTATTTTAAAGACTTTTCATAGCTATTTTGAAGATTTTTAGTATGTTTTTTCATGACAATTGGAAGCACTAGGAACATTTCTAAATCACATGGTTCTGTAAAGTGTCCTGTGTCTTCTCTCCATCTTTGCTGCAGAGGAAATTATTCCAGTATCACCAAGTTGAAAGTCTTGCACTGCTTTTTAAAGTTCCTGGACTGTTGGGATGAGGTAGAGATGTGCAATCTAATCTCCTTGTAGTCTGCATTTTTGACAAAATTCCCAACTTTCAAGATCCAAAAAAGCTTTAAAGAGATGCAGCCTTAAAGATCTGCATACCAGAAAGTAAAACTAAGACTCTTCAACAATTCACAGAGTTTGCTTTAGCTTTGGGTTTGCTGTTTCAATGGATAGCACAGAATCACAGGTCTCCTGTGGTTTTGGAGAATCAGCAATGAATACTGGAGGCATGGTATGCATAGGTAGAGTCCTTGCATGTATTTTTTCATGGAGATTAGGCTTTCTGGAAGATGCCAGAAACCACCATAGAAATGTTGACAGCTGTCCCCACCACAACACTGCTGTTAGCATTTGCCTTAGCACTGCTGCTCGTGGGAAGAGGCAGTTTCTGAGGCAGATGTGGATGCAGCACAGATGGGCTGGAACAGCTCAAGCACCTCACTACCAAAGCATCCCCCAGGAGCAGGACTGGCTGGCGAATTGCCTCTGCACTGACATCTCCTGTAGCAGGAGCCAGGGCATGGTAGATGTGAAGGTGGAAGAGAACCCGACACCCCTGACAATCAGCAGTGTGGTTTCTGAGCTTACAGGAGGAGTTGTAGAGAAATGCAAGGGGAACCATGCATCCTTTCGACTGTTTAACTTGACTCTCACATCCTGACCCCACCAGTGTTATTTGTGGGAAGGATCTGGGTATTGGGGAATCATAGAATCACCAGAGTTGGAAGGGACCTCAAAGATCATCTAGTTCCAACCCCCCTGCCTGCCAGGGACACCATCCACTAGATCAGGTTACCCAGGGCCCCATCAGGCCTGGTCTTAAAAGCTTCCAGGGATGAGGCTTCCACAACCTCTCTGGGCAACCTCTTCCACTGTCTAACCACTCTCATAGTGAAGAACTTCTTCCTAATATCCGACCTAAATCTCCCCTCCTCTAGCTTACACCCATTTGCCCTGGTTCTATCACTGTCTGACCTCCTAAAAAGTCCCTCCCCAGCTTTCTTGTACCCCTTTCAGGTACTGGAAGGCCCCTTAGTCTTCTCCCAGACATTTGTGATACTGAACTCAGTCAAGAGGGACTTCTGATTTTATTTTTTTATTATTACTTCTTTTTTTTCCCTGCAAGACAATTGCCCTCCTGTTTCAAAAATGCCTTTCAGCTGTGGCCATGCCCCAGTGGCACTGCTCCCTGTCTCCCCAAACCCAGCTGGCTGCTCTGGGGCATGCTAAATCACTGGGACAGGGTGGCATCCCCTGGTTCACTGAGATGCTCAAATCCATTCTGTTCTTCAGAATTACCTGCCTGGCACAAATGCAGGTTTCATAATGG
Organism: Galbula dea; assembly: GCA_013399015.1. Lineage (NCBI taxonomy): Eukaryota > Metazoa > Chordata > Aves > Piciformes > Galbulidae > Galbula > Galbula dea. The sequence continues at coordinate 2,085,571 of VWZX01007597.1, forward strand.
TGTTTTATGGTGACACCAGGGTGGTGCTTACAGGTAGCTTCATCACCAGCTTTTGCTGAAACTGGTCCAAACAGCCACTTGCTTGGGTTACGGTGAGTGCAGGGCTGGCTGCTGTCTTTAATCCTGTCTTTGGGATGTGAAGCCAGCCAGAAGGTGTATAATTAAAATACCAGTGTCTGGATGACTTAATGATTTTTGACAGCAACAGAATTACTGGCAATAGCAAAAGTTCCTTGACAAGCAAGGCGTGGTGCTGCAGAGTTGTCACAGTGTGTGATGCTGGTATGGGACACAGAGCTGCCCCTTGTATTTGTGACTCTTACAAGTAAGAATTTCTTTCCCAGTTGCTGTAGTCTGTGAATTGAAATAAGGTCATGTCTCCTGAATATTCATCAAATTGGGCAATGCCACAGCCAGCTCCCTAGTCCCTGTAGAACTGGATGGGTTTAGCTGTCTGTAGTACCTCAGCAGGTATTACTGAGTTTCTTTCCAGTGGGTGGTTTATTGGTTTTTTTTAATGCTATGTGGTCTGTCAAATCATTTTCCTGTCCAGTCTGAGGTTAGAATGAGTGTCTTCCAGAGATCAAAATAAATATTTTTTAAAATTAAGGACTTGATTCAGTGAAAAGCTTAATAAGCATTTAATTATGTTCTGGAGTAGTTCACCAGGGCTTCAAATGAGCGTTAAAAATAAGAACTGCTGGGAGTGAGTTGTGCCTGCACAGAACTCTACAGGCCAGTGAGAGCTGCTGCTCCAGTGCTCCAGCTCCCCAGCAAACCTGGCACTGGCAGGAGTAAAGTAGGGGAGGGCTTTTTGTCTCTTTTTTCCAGGACAGAGAAAAGTGAAGTGGTTCCTGCTTTCCCTGAGTGTGGAAAGGGCAGAGCAAAGCTTTCAGAGGAAAGACAAGGTTGGGAAGGGGAAGCAACTGTTTCTTCCTCCCACTTTCCTCTTCACTTCCCTGTCCCTGGGAAGGATCTCAGTATGCTGCAGAGGTTTAGGCTTAAGACTCTGTAGTGAGATGTGGACTGGGAGACTGTTTGGGGGATAGGACTTCATGGAATTTTTCTGCTGTTCCCCTAAGCACAGAGCTAGAGGCAGCGTTCCTGGGGCCAGCCCTGAAGAGGCAGCCTGGGGGTGTCAGCCTGTGTTGCCTCAGGAGACTGCAGTTTCACTGACATAGCAAAGTGTCTCTTGACTGTTCTTGTTTAGGAATGGGATAGATAGTTTGGTGTTCCCTCTTCCAGAGAGCCAGAAAATCACTGTCCTTTGGTATGAAAACTTGGGAGTTCGGGGTGTGTGAAGCAATGTGCACCCTGTTCGCCTACCAGTGGAACTAAGCATGTTGTTCAGGGGACCATCAGTTGGGTTCCTCACTCTTCTTACAAATGCTTGCAGCAAACAACCTGGGCAACAAAATTCAAAGTGACATCTTGAGAGAGTTGGACAGCTCAGGAAATACACAGTAGTACAGGATAAATATGTTGGTTTAACGATGCCTTGAGACAGTGTCACTGTGGCCGGATGGGCAAGAGGAGGGAAACCTCACCACTTCTCTAAGTGTTTGGACCACTTTGCAAAATACTTTGAAATTCCTTTGTTTTCCTTTTCCATCCTCTGCTGGCTTGCCTGCCAGCAGTGGCAGGATACCTCCTGCACTTCCTGGGATTACAGCTTGGAAGTAGCTGCTGAAGGAGATTCTAGAGAACAAAACTGGGGGGAGAGAGAGAGAGGATAGACAACAGCATGGCCACACTTGGTATGTTATCTGTGATGCCTAACAGAAGTGATTTTTTTCCTCTGCTGTCCTTGTGTTAGTGGGGCACAAGGTTATGAGCAAAGAAGAAAAATTGGATACTGAATATTAATGAAACCTGAGCAGACTCTGGGAAAATTGGGCTACATGTTCAGTGGATTTAAATATAACTTTGCTTATGCAATCCTGTTAAACATTGTTGGAGTGTGTCACTGAGCAAGCTCATTGTGTTTGCTGTATAAAGATTACAACTTTGGAGGAGGGATTAAAGTTTTAGTGGCGGTTGCTGTCTTTCTTGTGGTCACAGCAGTGAACTGTTCAATGTGGAGAAGGGGGAAACTGTGGGTAAGCCAGATTTTCTGTCTGCCTGGAAGCACAGCCTTTAATGCTGTTAAGCCAAAGCAGAGGAGGTTTTTTTCACAGGAAGCAGAATCCTTCAGAAAGGTGACATGTTCAAACAGTGGGGACATGAATATGAGTCTCTTTTTATCACATGAGCAGCTGAGTACATATGTGTGCAAACATAACAAGAAGAAAATAACTTCAGAGTGAAACATTGGCCTCAGACAAACTAAAATGCTCTGTTCCCCACAAAATCTGAGATTTTTGGATTTTGCTAAGAATAGTCACTGAAATGAAAGCAGAATTTTAGTTCTACTTTGTAATTGAGTCAAAACCCTGCACCTGATGACTAGCAGGAGCCTTTGCCCTCCAGTGTTGTAGCCTGTGTTCCTGATTGCATTTTCAGCCTGCAGATTTTGCCTTTAGAGCTGTATTTTCCATTGGGTTTGCTGTTCTGAACCTAAGCATGTCCCTGCTCATCTCTGCTAGCCAGAAGCTGAGCTCTGTGTGAGCAGAAGCAGGTCAGCCCTTGCTCACAGCAGTGGTGCCCTGGGCTGTGGCTGGGGGGCTTGGTGTTCAGGTGCTGCTCTGCAGTGTGCTTTATTCACACCAAGCAGGGCTTGCTTCAACAAGTGATTTGCTGCTGACCTCAGTTAAAGGGATGTTTGCAGACAGGTAGCTCTAATTGGACAGAGAGCACCTGGGGTATCGGTGGTGGAAAGAGGGAAACGTTGTGACTAGTTCTTGTGTAACTGTCTTGGAAGCAGTGTGTAATGATGGCACATTTGACATCAGACTAGCTCATGAAGCAGCTTTACTGCAGCTTGGAAAATGAGGATCAGAAATAGTCCTCTGATTAAAACTTGAGCTTTCAAAAGCTCTTCAGAGATGAAAGATGTGCAAATGCAGATATATGGGAGAAATTAAGCAGTCTGGATATGCATGATTCTTGAATTTAAAGAGAATAATTGATTGAACCATTGTGCTAGCTCATTTCTCACAGCCACCCTGTCTTAAAAAATGGAATGGAACATCAGAATGATCTGGGAATAAGTTGCCTAAAATACAGTCCATAATGGGACAACGTGTTAACATAGTGAATTTAGTAGTTTCTGTGGACATACAGTTGTTCTGCATGTACCAGTGTCAGCTTGCAATAGCAGTTGTTTTAGTTTAGATTTATTAATTTCTCCCACATTAAAAAGTATTTCATACACTTTATTACACATCAGCAGTAAAATAATTTCATTTTGAAACATTTGTATTCTGGTATCATCAGGATTTGCTCTCCTCCTCCTCTGCCCTTTGCTGCAGCAGAGTGATTCCATCAATCTTGGGGCATTCTGCAAGTGCCTTATACTCTTCCAGGCAGTTTTTAGACACCAGAAGAAAAAAAACAAGTTTGAACTGATAAAGAAAAATTATTAGGTTCTCATTTTGCTGCCATTGTGTTGCTTTTGTTCTTTTTCATCAAGCAGAAAGCATTAACCATGCTGGAGTTGTGTTACTGGGTATCCAAAGGCTGCATCTAGTCAGTGTTGGCCACAGGCTTCTTTGGTCTCTGTCTGTTGAGCTTGAAGGAGTCCAGCCTAAACCTGTTCCCCCGTGACTGTTGCAGTTGCCTGCTGACTGGGTACGCTGAAGGTGAGACCTGTTGCTGTGGTGGAGAAAGGCTTGGGGACAGATGGGAGCTACAGGAGCAGCCTCCAGGGATGCAGGAACTGCAAGTCTGTTGCTGTGATTTGAGGCTTGTTTTGAGCTGATCCCATTGAGGGCAGCAGGTCTTTTCCTTCCTCGTAGAATACTGTAAGAGCTGATCACTGGTTGGGTTGTTTTCACTTGTGTGCTTGTTAGCAGGATTGATTCCCTAACTCGGCCAGGTGCAGGATGGAGCAGGGGGTGGATAGATGGTGAAGCAGCACGGTGTCTTTTGGTCACAGCTTAAGTTTATTAGCATAAATGAGACTGCTTTAAACCAATTATAAAGCCATAGTTTGCAGGAGGTCTGTATGGGGGCTGGCCTTTATTTCATTTAGTCTTATTTTGGTATGAGGATGTTCTGTAGGGCTCTGAAGGTTAAGTTGTCCATGAGGACAGTTTCTGTGTGCCTCAGGCCTCTAGCTGTGGGTTCTTCTGCATGTAAGGCACCTGAACCTCATAGCCATCTTAGACAAATTCAGTATAGTATGAGTTGGCATCTGTTTAACTGATACCTGTTCAGACCTGGCCCAAGCCCATTTTTGTATAGAGAAAGTGATGCTGTGTTCAGGTAGGTGTGGCCTGTTGTCTCTGACATGGACATGATTTATGGGACTGGTAAAGGGTCATGATCATGAGTAATCTAGTTGCCACCTGCTCGTCTGTGACAGCTCCATTAGCCTGGACACTTGCTCAGCCTCAGAGAGGAGCAAGGAGCAGATAATGAGAAGAGAACATAAAATCAGCTGAGGCAAACAAGCAGCGTCAAATTCAGTGTACTTCGTGCTCAACTGTGACACACCTCAAGCTCAGAGGTAAGCATCAGCCTCTTGCCTATTCAGAAAATTGCCATGGGCTCAGCTGGAAAGCAGCAGAAATGCTCCTGGTGGAGAGCAGCCAGGGCAGTCAAATTCCCTTGCCTTTTTATCAGTGTTCTCAAGCTGAAAGGCTGATAGAAAGTGCTTCCTGATCAGCATGAGAAATGGAATTTTGCGTGATAATTATGTTTATAGGAGAACAGATGTACTAATAACAAGTCCCCTAAAGACTTCAAATGAGCTATAAAAGAACCAAATCTCTGCTGAAAATGATGGCAGCAGTAGCATAAATTGTGTAAGTTACAGCTGATAATTGTCTTGTTTCATTTGAATGATGCAGTCAGCTATTAATGGCTTGCACTCTGTAGTACCAAAACACTGGACTGAGGAAAATCTGTCACTCTGGACAATAGAGTTATAAATTAGCAATGCATCCTAATGCAGGCACAGCAGTGGCTAGGGAAGGAAGAAGTGTTGCAGTTAATTTCAAATGCAGTTTCATCTTTTGTATCCAAAAGCTTGCTTATGTGCCTTCAGGAAGAGAACTTTTCTTAACTACAAATTGTTTGATGTAAGACAATGCCTGCAGTAAAAAAACAAGCTCTCTTTGTGGTTCTTGAGGATTGAAATGGAGAATGACTAATGAGCTGTCTTGTTTCACTTATCTCTTCCACACTGGTGATCTGAGTGAAGATCTTCCCCTTGTTTGTATGTGTATGAAAGATCCCACTGGGTTCTGCAGATCTGTTACATGCAGAAGTGTGTAAGTGCATAGGGATATAGGCATAGGTAACGTAGATGTGACCTGAAAACCTGCTAGGATAAGTTATCAAGCCTAATTTTGGAAATGGCAGTAAAATGAAGCCCACATTGGTGATTGTGCTAGGTATTGTGCCAACTTTACAGTTAAATAAAGATCTTGTAGGTAACTAACCAAATTTAAAGCCCTGCTGGTCTTAATTGAATTTCTTTTTGTGACATCCTAATTCATTTGCATTCCCAAAGTGTGTTTCATTTCATCTGTGGTAAGCTGAGCTACAGATAGTACCCCAGAGGAGTGTGCTTTTAGCAGTCTTAACCCACATCCTTGCTCTGGCTGATTAATCTGTAAATCCTTCTGAATTTCTGTCCCATGCTATTACATCAAAGCATCCTCCAGTAAAGCATGTGAGCAGAATCTTGAGAAGTGCTCCCTTAGCATGAGAAGGACTCTGAGTGCTTCATGAGGCAATACTTCGGGGGTTTTATGGGGAAACGGGCAGTTGACTTCCACAAGAGTGCAAGATATGTTCCTTGCTTAGGGGAGGAGAGCTGATGGCCTGGAAAAACTGCCTGGAGATGCTCTGTAAAAATTGTCCTTGGTTCCTTTTAACCTTCTATCAACTTAATTCATTGCTAACGAGCTGCAAGTTTATTGCAATTCATGGCGGAGTTTTAGAATTGCCACTGGGTCAGATGACAGAGTGCCCTGTTGTATCTTATCAAGAGAAATCCTCAGTTTGATGGAGGACTAGGCAGTAGCACAACTCTGGACAAAGTCTTGGCCCCCTAGTTTCTGAAGGGTACATAATTTTGAGAAAGAACAGAAAATCTTTGTTTGATTGACTTGTCCCATGAAGATAGTCAAAGCCTTAAATAGCAAATATATCCATTTCTGCACTGGCTTAGTGTTCTTTTCTTCCTAAAACCATCTAAAAAGTGCAGATATATAAACAAATGAAACACGATCAAGAAAAAATACGCTCCCCCAAAAAGGGTCTTAGCTGAAGAAGAGCTTTTGAAAGTGTCCTGGCTGGAGATAAAATGGAACTAATTCTGTTCAGTGAGTTTTCTTCTCAGCTAAGTCTCTTCTAAGTAACTTACTTCCTGAAATTTTGTTTTTGCAGACAGTATTTGCTTCTGGCAGTGACAATGCCTGATGTGTATAGTGAGTACCAAGGGTTGGTATGCAGACCAAGGTCACTGCTAAATCTGCTCTGCTACCTTGTAGGTGCAGAGTAAAAGGCTGCAGCTGCAGTGAGGAGTGGACAGTAGAGATGACCCTAAACTGAGCAACTGGGGATTCTATCCCATATACAACCTGTTCAGTATAAAGCTGAGGGATCATGAGTGTCAAGCTCTCTTCTTCAGTGAGCAGTGTCCCTGGAGGACTCTGTCCATTCTGCCATTCACATCCCACAATCCATATCCTGAATCCAGTTGCAGAAGCCAGGTCTTGAATCTGGTTCCCATCTGCTGAGGAGTCCAGTCTGGGACTTCCCAGTGCTGCCACAGTGTCAGTGGTGACAGTGACTAATGTCCATCAAGGGCTTGGGTTCAGGATTGGTTTTGTGTATCTTCACATACGTTTCATTTTATTAGAACTGGTTTTGTTAGCTTTAGTTTTCTTTTCCAATCTGTAAGTCTCTCCTCTTCTCTTTCTCTTCCTTGGGAAAGGGAATGGGTTAATGGAGTGTCTGTTCATTGGCCAGCCCAGCCCTAACCCTGGACAGAACATCTTGCATCTACAGTCATAGCATTTGCCATCCCACAGTCTGTTCCTTTGCCTGAGGTGGTACTTACCATAGCTGCAGTTCTAACCATGACACTGCTCCTGCCAGACTCAAAGTCATTCAGACTAAGTCAGTGCATTGGCTCAGGTTCCTGTACCAGGTGTTTCTTAGGTCTGGTGCTGTGATTTGCTCCTGTTCTTCCCAAACATTTGGAGACGGGAACCTCAGCCAGCTAGCTTTGGCTGCTGGGAAGGTTTGGAAATGTTCAGTGGTGTCTTCACCCTTCTGAATGCTTTGCTAGTAAAACTTAGGGCAATCCCTTTTGACAAGGGAGAGGTCTGTCATCAGATGCAGGATTGTGGAAGCTCTGCTGAGCCTTGGCAGTAGAGGAGGGAGATCTGCTACCAAACTGCCCCTCCTGCAACTTTGCTGTCACTTCTAGACACCCAGCTCCTGTGTGTGTAAGCCCCCACCTGCAGTAATGTTCAGGGTCTATAAACTCAGCAAAGGCAGCTTAACCCTTGTGCTAACAGTTTGTTTGTGGTAGGGAGAGCTGGGTAACTCAGATCCTCCAGATGCCCTGGAAGGTTAGGGTGTGAACCCATTCTCAGTTAGTCATCTTTACCAGAGGATGGGTTGCAACTATATTATTAAATAATAATGATTGCCTTACCCATTTGTTTTCTTATATGCACTGTAGATTAGATGAGGTCACAGGGGCTCAAGAGGTATTTGCAGTGGCTCACTATGACATTAGGGGTAGGTCAGCCAGCCTCTTCATTGCATATTATGAGTGCAACATATTTTTTGGGTGTGCTGTGGAGAGACTGAGAATGCGGGGAGTCATCACTGGAGTTACTTAGTACAGCAATCAGTGCTTTGGGAGAGCTGCATGCTCTTGCATCTGCCTGAGCTGCTGCCTCTGGTTCTTCTAGCATGGCATGGCTGTATGTGGAGATAGTGAACACAGCAGTGACATGGGTGAGCCAAGGCAGGAGAGCTCACTGAGTATGTGAATGTGAAATCTGGGTCTGGTGCTGCCTTCTGATAATGCTGGTCTTAAAGCAGCTCTCTAAATTTCACTTTGTTGGCCAGATCTGTCACTGCGTGAAGCTTTTTATTGCTTGGATGATATAAAATACTGGTAGACCCAGCTTAGCAGAGTGCACTGGCAGCTTGCTTCACTTTTGATGTGTTGATGAATCTGCTTTTAGACTAGATAGAATAGCATAGAATACTTTGATTGGAATGAACTGTGATCATCTAGTCCAACTCCATTACCACTTCAGGACTGACCGAAAGTTAAAACATATTATTAAAGGTGTTGTACAAATCTCTTGGAGGTTTTCTTTTCTCTCAAAATTGACTGAAAACTGATGTCTCAGTACTGGGTATTTGCTGGCCAACCAGTTAGTTGGCACCCAGAAAAATGTAGTCCTCCAATAATTAAGTAATTTACTAAGCAGGAGGCTGCTCAGATTATTTCTGCACATCTGATAACCCAGCACTTTGACAGTATGTGGGGAGTATAACAATATAAAAGGCCATAAATTTTGAGACCCTTTCAGGTCTTCTCATCCAGCAGTCTCAGGGGTGGCAGAGCCCCATGTGTTCCCTGGGTGAGCGAGTTGGGACAGTGCCCTTGGAAGAGGCTTTTCACAGTAGGGAGGAGAGGAGATGCTTTCTGAGCCTCTGCCAATTGCAGTATATGCTCTTGGGGAAGAATTGATCCTAGGAAAGGCAGTTCCCTAGCCTGCATGTATAGGCTGCATGGACCAAGTCAATGGGAAGTTCCTTAGGGTGGCTGCTGGGTACTCTGTGTTGTGAAAACAGATGAGGAGGCTTCTTGGCAAGCTTCCTAGATACTGGACAGGACTGTAGCACCATACCTTAACAGTGAGCAAATGACACAGCTCTCTCTTGGGGCCCCAGGCCCAGAAGCCTGCAGGCATGTTGAAGCAGTTCTGCTGGACAGTAAGGATCTTCCATTACCCTAATAATGTCCCTTCTTGTACTGGCTTTGAAACATGCATTATTGTAAATAGGTTTTTAAGTAAAGCAGAGGTAAATGCAATATTTAAATAAATATATCTTAGTGTGCTCAGATGCCTTTGGCCTTAAAACTGACTGTGTATGCCCCTCTGCTGTGGTGAGAAGTGCATCCAGCTCTGGAGTCCTCAGCACAGGAGAGACATGGACCTGTTGGAGCAGGTCCAGAGGAGGCCATAAATATGATCAGAGGGTTGGAACACCTCTGCTGTGAGAAGAGGCTGAGAGTTGGGCTTGTTCAGCCTGGAAAGAGAAGGCTGCAGGGAGACCTCAGTGCAGCATTCAGTACATAAAGGGAGCCTGTAAGAAAGATGGAAACAGGCTTTTTTTAGCAAGGCCTGTTGGAATAGGACCAGGGATGGTGGGTTTAAACTAGAGGAGGGAGATTTAGACTGAATATAAGGAGGAAATTTGTCATCATGAGAGGGTGGTGAGACACTGGGAGAGGTTGCCAAGAGGTGGTGGATCCCTGAGACCATTCCAGGTCAGGTTGTTTGGGGATCTGAGCAACCTGATCTGGTTGAAGATGTCTCTGCTTGACTAACTACAGCAGGGTTGGAGTAGATGACCTCTAGAGGTTCCTTCCAACTCTAACCTTTCTATGATTCAGGCAATTCAGTGTCTAGGACACTTTTTTTAGCAATGATATGTATTGAATAGCTGTTGAGATCTCTTTTGAGTCTAATGTCAAGTAGAGAATTACAGAATATATTTTCCCAGATAGCACTTGTGCTTCCAGAGGCAAGACAGGATATGAAGTTGAGCTGAAGGTAACCTGAGAGCTACCACCAGTGAAATAAAGGAAGACAAACAGGAAGAGGCAGCAGTTTTAATTGCATAGTTATATATGCAGGCTAGAATTAAAGTCTTTTTATCAAATGACTTGGTGGTGCATGTATGTTTCCATGTGTTATGATGTATCTATTGCATATAGCCTTGGCTTGCAAGGGAATTTCTTAGGTAATTCTAGAACTTTGGCTGCTCTAAACACAACATTATGGGATTTAATACCTTAAAAACTGGTCTTGCAGTGTGGCTTACTCAAGTAGTGTCCTCAGTTTAAATGTTGATTCTTCATTTGTTTTCTTAGCAATAGGTATCTTTAGGATGTGACTCTTAAGGAGCAGCATTGCTTGTAGTCAGACTTAGCTGTTAATTGTTTCACAGTGCAGAGTTTGTCAGGCAGAAATGACACGTGAAGAGGGTGTTAGCTTATGCCTGATCAGCATTAATCTATTATGGTATGGCTTTCACTGCAGAAAAAGGACAGAAAGATGGATAACTTGTGGGTACTCTACAGTGCTATTGTATCTGCTTTGGCAGGGATCCTGGTTTCCATAAGGACAGATGATTAACCTTGTTGTTTGTGCCTTTGCTAGTTCTGAGTGTCGTTAATTAAGCTGGTGCTCACTGATGTCTTACCATGATAATGTTATGAGGTAATGGCTGTTCTGAGAAATAAAGCTGTGGCAGTGTCAGGCATGGGATAAATCACTGCACACAAGCCTTCTGAAAGCTGTTAATGTTGCTGCAGAGTCACTGAAGTGAAGACAGTGAATCTGTAAATCATTGGTCACAGGATACAGACGATACAGATTTTAGGTGCTTCAGGACCTGTGAGAGCTCTGCTGTCTTTAGCTGAGTCTTTACTGAATTGCAGCTGTAGCCACTCATTAGGGCTTGGGTGGAGCCAGCAGTAGGTGGATAGGGTGCAGAGGCAGTAGCCTGCAGGGGGAAGATGGTAGGTTTCAAACAAGATCTGTCTTTGGTGAATTGGGAATCCAGCTGGGGAAGGTGAAGATGAAAGGGCCCTCAGAATAAACAGCAGTGGTGGTTGCTCTTCCTTTCTCCCTAGGCTCAGTCGTTGTTTTTAACATCACTAGAGATGTCATACCAATGCCTACTTTTGAATACATTCCCTCCCAGAATCGTGTCTTCTAGTAAGACTAATAATTAATATATCAAGCTGAATTGTATAAGATGCTAAAAAAACCCCTCCAAATCCAGTTCTAGCATACCTGCTGGTTTTCTGCACACATGTATACAGTGCTTTGTCAGTGAAGAGCTTCTCAGCACCTGGAGTGTAAGTCACCTGTCTTTTCACATTGCTGGTACTCCTGATATTATATTTTGATATAACCAGACCTAGATGATCCCCTCTGGGACACTGGGACAGAGCCATGCTAGAATTCTGTGGGCCATTTGAAGGATCAGATGTGTAAAACTGCATCATAATTTGTGAACAGAGCATTGTGTTTCATTGCCACACTGTGAAAGGTCAGCAGGATACTTCAATATTGGCATGTTGACTTCCTTCATTTTTTTCTTCTTTCTTTTTGTACTCTGTATTTGACATGTGTGTGGTTTGTACACAAAAAGAATCCTTCTTTCAGGATGGCAATGTAACTGGGATGTTCCATGCAGACAGGGCAGCAGGCACTAGTTTGAGTGCTGTGTATCTCAAAACTTCTGTCTTGTATAGTGGGAGGATGAGGCTTAGGGGAGTTGGATGGTAAAGTAGGTAGGATACTTGGTGCAGGGGAGACATCTGGTTTGGGAGGAATCTGGCATGGAGGCAAGTGCATGCCCATAGTTCTCCCCTCGTCTCCTTGTTTACTGCCCATCTTCCTGCTTAATCCCAAAAGACTGATGGAGACCAAGGAGGCATTTGATGTGGCATTATTCTCCTAATTGTTGCTAGCCTAATGTTTGAATCACAGACTTGTCAGAGCTGGAAGGGACCTTAAAGATCATCTAGTTCCAACCCCCCTGCCTGCCAGGGACACCATCCACTAGACCAGGTTGCCCAGAGCCCCATCAAGCCTAGGGTCTCTCTAATTTTGAAGAGAAGGGGTCTCTCCTGGCAGTATGTATCCCAGGAGGAGCAGGCTGTTGAGAATCCTGCCAGCTCAGGATTTCTGCAGCAGAGACTTTCCTTCCCAGCCCCCCGCAGAAGGCTGTGGTCTTAAACTGTGTTTGCATCTTGCCTCCTGAAGGTGACAGCTAAATGGAGGTCTCTTGGTATATTCTCTGTGTGTTTGGATTGGACTGCTGAACTAAGAAAATTTTCAGCATGCACTAGATGCTTCTAACTCTCCTTGTGGGCAGCCTTGCCAGTAGGCTGCATAGTGTGGATGTCCTAAATGGAGTTTGATGTTCTTCCCAGAGAATGCCTCTGCTGTGTAATTATAGCACACAATTAAATACTGTATACATGGCTTTGGGTAGCTCCTGGAAACTGTTTCCCTTAATAATTTTTAATAGTCTCAGGGTTTGTTTTTCCTGTGTTTGTTTTCCTGTGATATTGACAAAAGATAGGAAAAAAAAATGAGCTGGGACATAGGAATCCCAGTAAAAACTTATGAGGGAGAGGGAGATGTGACTCATTAGCAGGTCTTTCATGTGGATTCATGCTGGGTCATGGAGTCAGGGGTCAGGAAGTGAATGGGGATTCATACACAGCTGATGTTTTGTATAATATTTCAGAAGAGTGTATTAATTGACAGCAGCTTAGCCTGGGAGTTTGGGCAGAGGCGTTCAGCCAGCAAGCTGACAAGGAATGGGGGAGAAGTTGGCCACACCTGGAGTACTGGGTGCAGTATACATGGAATAGAAAGGATACTAAGCTATTAGAAAGTGTCCAGAGAAGAGCTATGAAGAGCTAAGAAGCCTTATGAAGAGCAGCTGAGGTCACTTGGTTTGTTCAGCCTGGAGAAGAGGAGGCTGAAGGGAGACCTCATTGCTGTCTTCAGCATCCTCTCATGAGGCTGCACAGGGGCAGGCACTGATCTCTACTCTTGTGGATAGTGACAGGACTAGAGGTAGTGGCATGAAGTTGAGCCAGGAGGGATTTAGGTTAGACAGCAGGAAAAGGTTTCTCACCCAGAGGGTGGTTGGGCTCTGGAACAACCTCCTCAGGGAGGCAGTCACAGCACCAAGGCTGGAGGAGTTCAGGAGGCTCTTGGACATTGCTCTCAGTCATATGGTGTGATTCTTGGGGTGTCCTGTGCAGGGTTAGGAGCTGGACTAGGTGATCCTTGTGGGTCCCTTCCAGGTGAGAATATTCTGTGAATCTGTGAAGTAGCTTTAGGTTTTCACAGGGTGATTGATGAAGGGGCTGGGGCTGCTGGGGGACAAGGCATTGCTCGCATCTGGCAGCTCTCTGCCAGCTGCCTGCTCCCCTGGCCTAGGAGATTGCTGGCAGCTGTGTTCCTGCTTATACTCAAATCCTAGGTCCAAAGGAGTTAGGAGAACAGTAAATGTACCTTATTCAAAACTCAGAGTTGCTTGGAAAATACATTTGTGGCCAGCAAGTGTTGAAGGAACTGAAATACTGAACAGCCAAGGTTTGTTGTGACCAGAACTCTGGTTTTAAATATATATATATTTACTTTTAATGTTGGTTTTTTTCTTCATTCTGATATCTAGAAACCCTCTCCTCCATGTACACCCTTAGGCAGGCCCTGAAGTATCCTTACAGGTATTCTGATTTCATTCCCCATCACTGCAAGGTTTATGACTTTTTTCCACTCCCCTTGTGTATATGCCTAGGGTAGTCTTGCTGCCTGTAGGATTCAGCTGTTGTCATGAAGGCACAGGCAAAATAAGGAATTCACCTTTTTCCAAGAGCCAAGCAGTCTTGTGCTTTTCTGGTGCTCCCAAGCCACAGTACTGGAAATGCAGTTGTGACTAGAAGGCAGCAGCCCTGATGTTGCTGCCCTGTGGCTCTTGTTCATGCACATTCATTTTCCCTGGCCACCTGAAGGGAGGAGGTGGCCCAGTGGGCATGTGAACTACCAACAGTCTTCAGCTTCTGAAGCATCTTTGCCCTCCCCAGCTGCCCCCTGGGGATTAAGGCAGATGGTAGATGTTGGGAGGTTGCACTCCTGTGTCCCATCGTTGCTGCATCTCTGGAGGGATTCGGTTGTCCTGGCCAAAGTGGAGAAGCTTCTCCTGAGGGTTGCTTTTGTTCTGGGAGCCATCAGCACCCAGACTTCTGCCTTCAGCTGTTGTGGGCTTGTAATGTTGACAGAAGCAGAAAGGATCTCTGCCTACAAGTTGGACAGAATTGAAGTGTATTTAAAATGCAGCTTCTTGGTTCTTCCTGGTTTTGTAGCTGTGCTAGGAAGTCATTACACAGGGATTTATTTTTCCTTATCTCTTGGATTATCATCAGCTTCCTTCCTTCCTGCATGAATTTATCCAGTGTTCTGATTGCAGCTCCAGTTTTTATCTCCTGCTGCCTACAGGGCTTAAGATTTTTTATGTTTAACATGATTGAGCTGAGTATTTTGCAGCAATTGACAGTGAAGATAATTTCCCACTGATTGATGTGTTAGTTACAGTGAAGCTTTCTGCATTCTACTCACTTTGGCTACTTGCTGGTTTGGTTAGAGACCTGCTTTATTTTATTGGTCCTTGTATTCTACTTCATTTTTTGCAGCTGAGCCACATACTAATCTGACTTTGGAGAGAGGAAGCAGAGGCAACATTTTAGGTTTTAAGAAACATCCAGAGAGATTCAGACAGCCGGTCACAGATAAATCCAGTGTGCAAACAGGGGCTTGAATATTGTAGAAAAAACCAGCTGTTTAAAATACCAGAGCATCAAGTATCTCTTCAGTCTCTTTCTTTGGACTGAGTTTGGAATTTGATTGTAGGGTATTGGTTATTTCTGGACTCAAGTAACATAGGGAACAGAGACAAAACAAAACAAGAAGTTAGACGGTTGTTTAAGAGAAAGTGATTTTAGATTTTAAAACAAGTTGCATGAGATTGTGACCAACAATGTCCTACAGGGGCTGATCAGTGCAACTAGAAAGTCACCATCTGGAAGAGCTAAGCTGCTTTCTTCTGTGTGCATGGTGGTGCAAGGAGAGAGGACTGAGTTTGGTTTACCTAGGATGCAGCAGTTAAACTAGAAGGCATTTTTTAACCCTTTCCATGAACTAGGAGAAAAAAATATTTTTACTGAAACATGTTTAAGTTTGTTGGTAAGGCTAGTTGTGTTTTGGTGTGTGTTAGCTGGCTGACATTTACTCTGCACAAGTTTGAAAGCATTTTCTATTGAAAATGCATCTGCCTAGAGATCTGGAGAAGAAACCTTCTTGTGGCCTTCCAGTATCTGAAGGGGGCCTACAGGAAAGCTGGGGAGGGACTTTTTAGGAGTTCAGGTAGTGATAGGACTAGGGGGAATGGGTGTAAGCTAGAGGAGGGTAGGTTTAGGCTGGATGTTAGGAGGAAGTTCTTCACTGTGAGGGTGGTTAGACAGTGGAACAGGTTGCCCAGAGAGGTTGTGGAAGCCTCATCCCTGGAAGCTTTTAAGGCCAGGCTTGATGGGGCTCTGGGCAACCTGATCTAGTGGGAGGTGTCCCTGCCAGGCAGGGGATTAGAACTGGATGATCTTTGAGGTCCCTTCCAACTCTTGACAATTCTATGATTTATCCCAACGCCTGAATCCTGTGTGAGTCCCATAGTGCTGTTTTGGTTTGGTCTGTGTGTAGATATTCTTCCTTAACAAAAGAAGGATTTTCCTCTACTTATTATTGAACTAGGATATTTTTTATTATAACATAGGTTTCAACACAGCTTTGCATCAGAATGATAGTGGTGTGTGGTATAGACCAGTTAGGGTTATTCCAGTGCAAGGCTCTATGCACAGCAGCTGCTATAGCATGTTAATCAATTTTTGAAACATAACCCTTTCAGAAGTTCTGTTGACAAGCCCTGACTGCTTGCCTAAAGGGAGAAAGAGAAATTAATTTAAATGTTAGACACCAGTTGAGTCAATTAATTTTTAATGAAGACAAGGAAAAACTAGTTTTGCTTCTATTCCCTGGAACACCCTTTCAAAAGCTTTGCTTTTCCAAAAGTGATTTTTTTTTCCCCTCTGTGTGTGGCACAGGATGTGACTTGGCTCACAGCAGGTAGGTTCATTAGTTGGTATTTTTGATACAATATCCAGCTGTGGAAAGCTTAAAAAATACTTGTATTTAGGTCATCTTAATTAGGCCTCGAAATAAAGATTTAGGATAAAGTGGAATAATTGCACATGCTTCACTGCAGCTGAGCTTCCTCAGTGAAAAGAGGGTGCAGGTCCCGGGCAGTACAAACTGATTTCAGCAGAGTTGCTGCAAATCCACCTCAGTGGTGCTCCTATGATGGTGCAGGAAGTTGAACAGATTAAAACCGCTGATTTTGGACTGAGGTGAAAGATGTGGCACTTTTTAGCTGGACTGAATATCCTCACTCACACTGCTACCAGTACCAGCACAGAGAGGGGATTGGGCTGAGGCAACCCCCATTTATATCACTGTAGGCTTCTGTGTGACCCATGCTGCTTCATTGCTGGTGATTTGGAGGAGTTTATCAGCTTCCCTCCTTCCTGGATGAATTTATCCAGGTTCACGTTTATCTTCACGCTGGTTGAGAGGAGGCTCAGGTGTCAGTGCTTCCCTCCCAAGCTTAGGTGAGCAAAGTGCTTCCCTCCCCACCTTCTTTGAGCAGACTTACCTGCTGTGTTAGGTCCCCAAAATACTGCAGAATCACTGCCAGTAAAAATCAGTGTGAGCCCTTTTGTACCAAGAGGGGCAGCAGCATCTCCCATCCAGCCTCTGTTGCATTTGAGGTTAGCAAGCAAAAACCAGGAGGCAGCACCCCTGATGCTGAGCTTGAGAAGCTGCAGCCAGCAAGGGAAGCTGGAGGAATCTGAGCAACCAGCAGGCAACTGGATGACCATTGTTTAAAGCTGCCCTGGAGCTGATGAAGTACAATTGTGGGTCTTTCTGCCAACCAATGCATCTGCCTTAGTAGCAGATGCAAATGTAGGATCTTCAAACCCCTCTCTGCTAAGCCATTGGCAGTGAAGTTGAGGATGGTGCAGAACTTTGGGTGAGAAGAGACCTTGAAGAGTGTTACAGTGGCAGCTGGAATATGCATCTGCTGATGTACAAACACCTTACAGCATCTAACAGGCATCTAGGGGGAAAAAAAAACTGTGACCAGTTTGGTAGATTTAACATGAAGATACAAGGCTGTACTGTTGTTTATCTGGCTTTGTCTAACAACACACAAAGTATGCTCTTGGTCTTGGAACCACATGATGGGAGGGTACGATCAGTTTAGTGTGTTACTACACCAATGAAGTACTAACAAGCAGCAGCTATTCTCTGCTAGTTAGTGGTGTGGGTAGTTGAAACTTTAAACTTCTGGTTATGGACCTGAAAGTGGAAGAGCTCCTCCTCCTGATCTGAATTTCTCTGTTTAAGAGCATCTCTGTGTCCTCTGACCATGAATGGAGCTGAGGGACCACTCATGGATGCAGAGGCAGATGTGTGGTCTCTACTTCCTTGTCTACACCAGCAAGTTCAACCCTGAAATGAAGACTCTTTTCTTAGCATTTTGAAGGTGTATTCTATCTTGCACCAGATCTTCTAATATTCTAGTTTAGCCTAAGCCTAGGGGGATTTAGGTTTGCATATTTTCCTAAGAGGATTATGCTTCACACTTGGTTGCTCTCTGAATTGTTTGGGGTTTCAGGATTTTCCAAGTACGTAGGAAGCCACATACACATTCAGAGTGTCCCGAAATGTGTTGTCTGGAGTTTAGAGATAGAAATCTGCTGTTGGAACTGGTGGTAAAATGAATTGCTGAACCTCAGGGTTATTGTGAACTGCAAAACATTCCAGTAATCAGATTTGTGGCGTGGCTGCAGGAACAGTTGTAGCAGCATAACTGGAGGGGCTAGCAAATTGCAAGAAGGATTAGAAACTGCTTACACTGGCATCAGATAAAACAATTTACAGTGAAAACACAGCCCAAGAATAAATGAATGAACACCCTGCCAAGGACAGTGGTGTTCCTAACACATTGAGACTCTGGAAACTCTTTACCTGAAGATAGGGGAGTAAGACTGCTTGGTGAGAAGGATATTAAGGTAGTTGGAGAAAAAATAGTGGTCGTCTGAGGGCTCGTATCATTTAAGTTCATACTGATACCATCACTGGTGAGGTGCTTTGGTGGTCCCTAGGAGCTAACACTCCTTGTGCTCTCTGGGTGCTGCACCACAACCTTCACCCTACTGGCTGTTGCAGCTGCTGAACACCCACCAGCAGGGTCCTCCTGGTGATTGCCAGCTTCATTTTCCGTGAGGTGCCTGCAGGTGGGCTGTGTCTTAGACACTTACTTGTTGTATTTACAATGGGTTTTGGAGGGCTGGGTGCAGCTTCTCATTTTGTGCTGCCATTGGGATGTTAGGAGGTTGTGAGCAGCAATTGCTGTCAAAACCAAGCCTGTAGCAGGGCTTCTTCCCTGTTCACTCTAACAGTCAAGCTTGAAATGCTAAGATTTCCTTGCTTCATTTCACTGAAGGTAGAGGAAGCATCCGACTCAGCTGTGGGAAGCAGGTTTAAAACAGGACTAAACTCATCTGTGCTGCTCAGAGGGATGGATGGTCAGAGCTCCTTTTAAACTGCTGGTTGGTGCCCAGTGCTGCTGGCTCCATGATCTTTCATCTCTCTTCAGTCACTCCTCACAGGGGTGATGAGATGAGAAACGAGTGGCATTTACTTGTTAAAAAGGTCAAGGGGCAAAGAGAAGAGCCTGCTGAGGCAGTGTGAATGGCAGTCTCTACAGATGTATGTCTACATAATTTTATCAAAGAAACTCTACTTGCAGCATTGCAAGCTACACCACAGCAAATGTGGGACTAGTGTTAGGTGGTGTTACCTCAAAGGAAGGAAAACCTGAAAGCACAAACTGAGGAGGAACTGCTGGGAAGCTTCAGCTTCTGGTTTGCTATAGAAGCTTTTGTGGAGTAAGTTTGCTTATGGTTTACCAGATTGATTTAGTAAGGTAAGAACAGAACAGAGTTAGTTAACATGCAGAGGTCCAGGCCAGCTAGTGAACAGCAGTTTGTAAGCTTTACTAAATAACAGCTCTGAGGACTTTCTGGTGCCTTCTAACCCACAGTGGTCTCTTGTGTTCTGCTTTCTCTCCAGACGCCGGCTGATCTCCCAGCGATCTTCTCTGGAGACCCTGGAGGACATCGAGGAGAATGCCCCACTGAGGAGGTCAGGCTGTTCTCTCTCTCTGCTTACTTGTCTGTAAGGCACATGACAGACAGGCTTGCTGTCCCTGCACGTGTTGGGAAGTAGCCGAGTGCTCACAGTAAGCTGTTCTTCACAGTAGGTAAAATGAAAGCTCACACCCCCTGCAGGGTGGTAGGTGACGTGAATTGCACGTTCTCTGGCTTAAGGCTATAAAACAAAAAGTCAGTATGTACATAACATGTTAGGAAATAAAAAGTCAGATTTGATTAATAGAGCTTTGTTGTCACAAACAGGGATGACTAGCCTCTGACTTACGTAGTACCTTTAAAAAGCAAGGACAGCAGGTTTAATAAAGTAAGCTCTTGAAGTCTAGTATTTTTAGTATTCTTGTTTTTCATGGATATTTATTGTTTGTTCTCTCAGCACAGTGTTTTATTTTGGTAACCAGTGTTACTGTCCTTCTGTGTTGTCTGGTGGCTTTGCAACTGCTGCCTCACTAATCAGTCTGCTCCCATCCTTGTTATGTCAACAGCTTCAGCGTGATTTTATTTCTGCATCCAGGAGGCTACAGCATCTCTGGAAACCAAAGTAATTAGTCAGTAGTTAATCCTCTGGGTTGGTGGAAAATGAAGCTACTGCTTAGCAGTTCAGAAACAGGCTGATCAGTAACTTGACCAGTGCAGGGTATGCTTCCAGGTCAGCTGTTTGGCAAGGCAGCAGCTTAATTTTGGATGTCTCTGTCTTGGGACCTGTAATTCAGCTGGCTTATAATGGTGTTTAGCCTATAGCCTTGTTTATCCACGTGCAGGTTGGCTGTCTCTCCCCACCTGGAAGCAAAGACTTAATAGCAGAGGCTGTACCAGCTGGCCTCTTACCAAGGCTTGATTATTTTTACTAAGCTTACTGTTGACTGCTTACCATCGTGTTATGAAGTGTTCTCACAAATGATTTGAACATGTATAATTGGCAAAAGATAGCAGGGAAGTATGGTTTGTGAGGCAGTAGTTTTACTTGCTAATTTGCAGAATTGGTGGTGGAAGTTCCCTCTTGGTGGTATTTTCCCAGGAAGAGGCTAACAAGGCTAATGGCAGCCAGAGGGCTGAGGGAGTCTCAGGGCTTTTACTAACAGGAGGAGGGCAGAAATGGCAAAGTGATGGGATGTACAGCAGCAGGGACTGGCAGTCCCTGGTATCTTGGAACTGGTGGTGTCTGGTTTCAGTCCTCTTGGGGCTGGAAAGCTGCTGAACTCTTCCTGTGCATAAGAGGATGGAAAAAAATAGGTTGGGGAGGCTCAAGACATCATGACTGTGCTGATCCAATGTGCTAGTAGAGGATGCTTGTCCCTTAGCACCCATGGAGGATGCAGCAGCTGCAGCCCAGCAGCCCTGGACACACAGGAGTGCGGAGTTCTCTCTGGTGCCTGTGCCCATGCTGTGTCTTGCAACAAACCAGCACTGAGTTGAAGGAGAGGAAGCTTTCACATGCCTTGTGGTTTCAGCTCATTAAAAAGAGCAAGGCTGGAGGGGGGAGGATATTGCTGTTTGTCTCATCTCTCCTCCCTCTAGCAATTTCTTTCCCTAACTGCAATTTTAAAAGTGCTTTTGGATGCAAAATAGGTTTAAGGATTAAAGTTTTGAAGGAAGAATTTTTTTTCCCGAGGTAGTTTTTTATTTTCAGTTGTTTTGTATGCTGCAAGGAATGCAAAAAGTAATAGAGTTAAAAGCAAATGGGAATTATCCTTGCAAATGAGAGGTTTAAACTCTTTCTAGAATTAAAACAAGAAAGAACTTTCCTTTTAGGAGAGCTGAGGAAGACACAGCAGTGTGGGTGTTGATGTGAGAGGGGAAATTACAAATTTACCAGCTTTTGACTTAGTTTAATTTTTTTTTCCTCTGATAGCTTGGGCTAAACTGTCACAGCAGGTTACAGGAAGTTTTATTTTGCTGATTTTGTTTTTTAATGATGTGGCCTCTTGCATTAAAGAAGGGAGTGGTGGTGCCTTTTCTTATTACTATTTTAAATATCTCTTTATTTGAGCTGTCACTTTTCCAGACTTATTGTCTTTATTGTTCTTGTTGATTCCTAACAGGGGGTTACTTGAATCTTTCCTTCCTGCCTTTGTGTAGACTTCTTGGCTGTACAGCAGGGAGCTGAGTACTTGTTTTTGTTTTCTTTCCCCCCGCTGATTTATTCTTCAGATGCAGGACACTCTCAGGATCACCCAGACCAAAGAACTTTAAGAAGGTTCATTTCATCAAGAACATGCGGCAACACGACACCAGGAATGGCAGGTACTGTGCCTCCAGAGGGTGCTTCTGCCCAGGCCATCCATGGGCTGTGGGGAAGGGGCAGGGGCAGCATCCCCCTGCAAGAGCACAGCATGCTTTTGCCACTTCCACTTACCACCTGGGTGGTAGTGGCCTTTAATGGTCTGTGAGGTGCAGGCTGCAATGGCCACTCCTTCCTTGGGTGAAGCACTAATCAGTGGAAGTGCTAGCCCATGGATCTTTAAGACCTCTGTCTCCATCATACAAATAACTTGTGTCAAATGAAGGTCAGTTGGAGTAAGCTAGGCATCCTCTGGTTGTATTTCTTCAAGGGCAGTACCAGGTGCTAAGTGTGAGAAGGCTGCATGGCTGAACCTGCCTGGAGCAAGTTTAGCAATGGTTGAATGACATTTGAACATCTGTTGGCAGGTGTCAGGGTAGGTGTCAAGCTAGCTGGGTTGTCAGGGCTGCCTGTGGCAGGCTTACCAGACAAGTAACTCAACAAAACAGTTTCAGGGAAAGGTACTAAGATTATCCTGAGTCTTAACAAGTTGAACTGTAAACATGGCAGATTCCAGTCACACTGTTGTGTCCTCCAGGATGCTAAGTGCTGGTTGGTAAATGCCCAGCTGGGGATGGTTGTGGCAAGGTGAGGAGCGGGACCCTTGTTTTCAGGGCAGACATAGGCCGAGGGGCTGCTGGGGGATGTGTGGGCTGCAGTTGTATCCAGAGCACACCCCGAGCTGGGACATGCCCAGATGACAGGCACAGGCACTGAAGGGACCTGTGCAGCAGGCATGGTGCCTGTGGTGTTCCAGCAGCAGCGTCATCCAGCTCAGAAGTGAAACTAGCTCCTCCCTCCGAGAAAGCAGACACCTGCCCTCTCTGGGTTTTTTTCCCAAGACAATTTCCCCATTGGCCTCATGATTTTATTGCCCTTCCAAACATGAATAGGTTTTAAATAGACTACCTGAGCAGATTGCATATAGGCTAAGCCATTCCCCTGAGAGTTGACCCTTGCACATGCCTGTTTTCATACAACTGCCATGGATGAGAAGCCTGCAGGTTCCTGTAGCACCTAGCCGGGGATTTACATCACAAACCATGGAACCAGATCAGTAGGAATTCTGACATTACATTAAACCAAAGGTTTTCTGAATTGAATTCTGGTAGATATTACTTGGCTCAAGCAAAGTTTTCCTCAAGTTTATTCTCACACATTCAGTAGAATGAAGTGGAAGGTAGTAATCACCATAAATATTGCAGAAGGTGGCTCTGAGAGATGATGGCTTTTTAGGAACAGCTTTTGTGGCAGACACATGCAGAACTGTTGCCATAATTAATGTCTGACTAGCAGCTTATTGTCTTTACAACAAATACTTGTGGAATCAAATGCTGAGAAGCAGCCCTCTAATTTAAATGTGTTTTGTAGCCGAATACAAGTACACTCTGGGAATTTCTTACAGCAAAAAATATTTGTAAAGCATTATGCAAATTCCACAAAGAACAAGTTGTTGAGATCCATGTATAAAATACATCCATAAACTTGGTAGAAATATTACTTGTGAAAAAATTATACAAATTTTTGATTTGTGAACTCTTTTCTCTATCTGTTCAAAAAAGTATTTGTAGGCTGCATCCTAGCATTTTATCTTAGTTTATGTATCAGCTACATCTGATAACATAACTGAATATTTCTCTTGCTAAGAAAACAGTGACTAAGCTTCTGTTAATTTAACTGGTTTCTTATCTTTAGCAGCAGACACAGTTTTCCAGAATATTTCCATAATCCTAATAAAAATCCCTTTATCTAGAACACAGATACAGTAAGAATAATATATACAGTTCTGAAAGTGCTTTTTGTCTCATGGACAAAGAACCACAGTGGTATTAGGTAAAAATAAAGTGCAAAGTCAACACTTTTTGTGTCAGCCCTAAGGCCAGCTAGGCCTAGAAGTAGCCTGAGTGTGTACCCTGTGGGGTCTGGTTGCTGCTGCAGTCACTGAAGTTAGTAGGCATTCTGGATGAAGAGGAACTTTGGAAATTCAGGTGAATCTTCTTTATATGTTCCTTGTAAAATTAACAGAGTTTCTGAGTACCTTAGGACCTTTAAAGCTGGTGTCCTCCCAGGTTCCCTGTGACACAGAGGAGCACAGGTATTGCAATAGATAGAAGACCACCTGGGGCTCCTTCTCAAGCCAAGGACCTCATCCCAGGCAGCTTGTGTGTGGTTGTGCAGGATGCAGTGCTGAACCAGATTGGAATCGGGCTCTTTGAGCAATCCTCAAAGCCACTGACCTGTTTGTCAGCCTTTCACTTAACTTGAGAAACCCAGCTTTGAAAAAATCTACACAGATTACATTTTTGAGCAGTGAATTTGATAACTGGACTTTAATTAGCTAGCATTTTCAGTAGTTGTTTCACTGGCTTGTGGCTGTCAAGCAAAGGAAACTGCAAGGTGGATAATAGCTCAGGGTTCCTTTCTCTGGCAACTGTGCAGCTCTCAGCCTGTGAAGTGAGGTGTCCTTGTCCTGAGGCACCAAGAGCTCTTCCCCTCTCAGCTCCAGGGTTGGCACCTCCTCAGTGGTGCTCTGGGTCCAACCTTTGGCAGCCCAGCAGCAAAGCAGGACCACCTGTGGTTAATGTAAGAGCTCAGCTGTTGAGCACAGAGGAAAAACACCTACACACAGAGCACAGCTTATCAGGTAGTCCTTGTAAAGTTCCCTGGGGATGCTTCTGGGCACTGGTGAAACCGGTTTCTTTGGATTTGTAGGACATGGCTTATGAAAGGAGCTGGAAAATTAGGTTTCCTAGACTGTGTTATCAAAGTAGTCTTGTAAATAGCACAAACACATTTTCCCATTAAAAGATAAAGGAGGTCAACCCTAACATACAAATTAGCACAGGTAGCCACCAGGGTGTGGTTTCACCCACTTTACTCAGAGTACAGGTTTATTGGTGGTGTCTCACATCAGCTGTGAAGAGGAAGATTTCCTGTTAAGCAGAAACAAGTCACTGACGAAAAAAACAATTCATGGTGAGAATGGGACAAGAACATTTCTAGATTCATCCTATACAGCAGATACAAAAGCAGTAGAACAGTTCTCCTCTCCCCCCCAAGCCATTGATTTCTCATTGGTTTTGTTAGTATGCAGATCTAAGGCAAGACTAAGCACCACCCGTAGGCTATGCATGATCTCTTGCTGCCCTTTAATGGTGGAAACACAGACACATGCACTGTAAGAGGCTGTGTCCTCAGTCCATAATTACTGTCAGCCACCTTCTCCACTTAAACTCGAGAGACTCTAAAATGATGCCTACTGCCCAGGCAGCATCCATGGTTTGTGTGTTCACCTTTGCAGGACAGCACAGCCCTGGAGGTCAAGCATCATCCATCAGGAAAAAGCTTGCTGTATTCTGCGTGTATGTGGTACAGATGGTGGATTTCACATTGCCCGATCACGGCCTTCTGGTGCAACACAGTCAAACCTAGAAAGACACTAAAGCAAACACATTGTTCTTAAGTCAAGTGAATTACTGATTGTTTTGAGAGCTTTGTGCTTGTGTGTACAGTTTCCTAGCACACACCTCATTAAAGAAACTGGCAGAGTAGCTTGGACAGTCTCAGGCAGGTGCACCTTGTCAGAGCTCCCTTGTGAAATAAGGGCTCCTCTGAACCAGAGTAATTAGTACTGCTCCATGAAGTGTGAGCATTAGAGGGTGTGAAAACTTTTTCATGAAGTAGTCTTGAGCATATTTAGGTGCCACAGTGGCAGTCAGGGTATGTTGTCCCTCTCTGACTCAAGCAGATACCAGAGATAGCTCATTCAGAGCTGCATAGGATTATAGATCTTCACCCTTTGAAGAGCTGAAATCC
Source organism: Galbula dea (assembly GCA_013399015.1). Lineage (NCBI taxonomy): Eukaryota > Metazoa > Chordata > Aves > Piciformes > Galbulidae > Galbula > Galbula dea. Next base: position 2,110,917 of record VWZX01007597.1, read on the forward strand.
AGAAAAAATGCTCTTCTCCCATAAACAATAGTAATTTTCTTGAACAGCAGCAGGCTTCCATCACACCTTCTTTTCCAAAGCATACTTTTTGACAAGTTTCTGGACTTTCTGCTCCAGTAAACCCTTGCAGGCCCTCAGATGTTTTTGTTTCCCATGCATGTGATCAGCCCTCAAAACAAAAAGCCATTTATTCCTCCATGATGAGCTTTTGACCACTGCCTTCCCTACTTCGCTTCAAGTCCAGTTCCGAAGGCTGTTTTCCATCTTGCCCAGTCCCTTGCAGCAGCTCTGCAGGTGAGGTTTTGTGGCATCCTGGCAGGGAGGTAAAGAGGATCCTCCATTGTATGGCAAGAGAGGCAATACTTGGATCCCAAGGGAGAGAAATCTGAAGAAGAACAAGAGGCTGGGCTGATGCTTTTTATATCCTTTCTGGTCTGATTCCTTCTGATACACACAGCAGGTTTTCTGTGGTAACTTGCCACTGTCATCTCTGCTTGTGGACATGGAAGCACCAGTTTTCTGGCAGAGTTGTGGGGCTTGAGGGAGGTGTAGGGCGTTGGTGGCCGAGCTGTATTGCCAGGAGCAACCAGAGGGAGTTGGGGGAATACACTTAGTGGGTACTGTGGTTTTCCAAATTCAGAGATGCTTTCTGATGTCAGCCTTGAAATCTGTGCCAAGTTTCATACATCAGCAAACAAGGCTCCCGGTGAACAAGCAAGCTGTTGTGAGTCTCAACCATTCAGCACTAAGCAGTGGCAAGCACAAAATTAATCCTACGTGAGGGTTTTCTGCTCGTGGATTGCCTTTCTCAAATGGAAAACATGATTCCCCCTGCTCTGTAACTTCCTGCTGCACCATGAGACAGCCTTAGAGGATCTGAGATACTAAGGAGTGTTACAGCATTTAGACAAAGAGTAAAATCATACTTTATCTGCTGCAGGAGAACCTCCTAATGCTATGCTACGTGTGTTTATGATTGGAAACCCTCCTTTACTAAAGGGTAAATAAAATAACACTTTGCTTTTAAACATGCTGTTAAGGAAAAAATAGGATTGCTGTAACAGAATGATTCAGGAGAAAAAAAAGTGAATAGTCTGCATTTCTCCAAGCAGTAGCTCTCCTGGGGATCTAAACCTTTTCCAAGAACAATGAATAATCTGGTCCCTTGAGGAAATTGTGTTTTAGTGACAGTGTGATTGGTACGAGATGTATAGGTGCATATGGTGGGTTTTGGGCAGTAAAGAACAAAATAACTTGCTAGGGTTTGTTGTCCAACTTTGACCAGTCCAAGAAAAAAGGTGAAAAATTTGGGTGAAATCCTCACATACAGGTCTGTGGCACACAACATCTGAAAAATCAGTGTTGAAGAGCAGAGCAAGAAAGTGCAGTAGCCCTGACAACCAACCTAGCAGCAGGTCCTAGCATTTGGGCCACAAGTGGAGATTTTTAGGAAGGTAAAACATCAGTCAGTTCTAACACTAAGCAGTAGAGGGGATGAGACTCCACTACTCATTCACTAAACAGATTAGAAGATGGGAAAAATTGCCTTCACTCTGTCTTAGAGGAATTTGAGAGGATGGAGCCTGTTGGCCAACTTTAGGGGGAAGAAGGGTCTTCTTAGTGTATATTGTACAATTGTAAGTGTCCTGAAGGTGATAAGGGGAGAAGGTACATTTATAAACAGTCAGTTATTTACTGGCATTTGTATCTTACATCTTGATCATCCTTCTCTTGGCTTCTTGAGGATCTGCATCTCCCAGAGCTACAATAATGTAGCTATTGGCAGTCCCTGCAGTTTTATGGAAAGTGGGTCTTGACACAGGGTGGTCGTAGTGTTCCTTAATGATATGTCAAAGGTAATAGTGTGGCTGGAAAACTGGTTTATCTAAGGTATTTGATTCAATGCCACACAATGACTTTGCATATATGCAGAGATTGGAGGCTGGTTCAGTATATGAGGGATTTGCTGTAAGAGTGGCCTGGATTCTAAGATGCAGGCAGATAATGTGTGTTTTCTTGTAGCCAAATCTTGAGCTACCTGCTTATAAGTAATGAAGGCAAGCCATGCCTTCAGGAGGGGTTCAGCCCTGTCAGTTAGTGACTGATGCAGACGTGGCACTGCAGGGGCAGTGAGGAGCAAGTGGAGTCAGTCATGCTAAGAGCCAGCCAAACAGCATAAAGGAGGTGGTTGGTAGGGTTCCTGAGTGCAGAGGCTGGTGAGTTGTCAGGGCTGGACACTGATCTTAAAGGTAAGACTGAAAGATGTGGTCTTCATATCTGCTATCTATGCAACTGCTGAGGCCAGTGATACTGCCTAGAGACCAAGAAGGGTGATGAGGAAAAACTGGAGAAGACTCAGGGAGGAACCTGGAAAACAGTGAAAGGGTCTGAAAGTTGGTGATAATAGTAAACTTTGACCTCTTCATGAGTTGGGAACAGGAAGCTGAAAATCAAGAGAATTCTTTGGCTTAGCAGAGAAAGGCCATGACCAGCAGCTGGAAATTCTTGTCTGATAAATGCAGTCAGAGTCAGCCAAGGTGTTGTTTGCATCAGAGGAGGTTGTTGGTGATACCGTGTGAGTTCCTGCTGGATTGCTCTGTTCTGTCTTGGCCATAGTTGTCAGAATGGCTCCTTGCCTTTCTGGGTGGTCTCCTTTCACTAGAAAACACCTATCCAGGACTTCAAGGTAGTCTTCCTGGAAAGCTTGTTGAGGGGATGGGACTCTACTGCTCAATCACTGTGTAATACATGGCACAGGCTTCAGCACCTCTGCAAAGACTCAGTAGCAGGATACTCTACCAGTGAGAGGATAAAGAGGAGGGAGAAGTCATCGTGGTGGAAATTTTATGGTCACAAATTCCTCAACAATAACATCTGTTGCTTTGCTTATTGTGGTGGGATTTTTAAATTTTAGTCTTTGATTTCTTCTATTTTCTTTTATATTTTAGAATAGTCCTTATCAGCAGCAGAAGATCCTTCTGTAGCATATTTTCAGTGCTGCCCTATCGAGACTGTACCCAAGTCGGGTATGTATATTTATACGTGTACTACATAGTCTTTCTGGACCTGCATGTAGACCTGATAAGAGACAACAGCATGATGGAGGCTAATGCTTTTACATATCTGCTCTGAGAAGAGATAAATGCACTTAGATATGTTTTCCTTGTGGAGCATACCAGATTAAAAGTACAGCTCTGTCACCAGTTTATTTATATGGGTTGTGGTATCTTTGATTATTAAACTGGAGAAAACTACCCCCCTGAAATCAATGTTCCTGAAAAATGCACTGGTTTTGTTGTTTCTTCTGACATCACTAATCCTTGACAAAACAAATACTCTCTAGATAGCACAACTTTTATTTTATAAGCAGTCTTATCTTTCTCATTCTCCCACACGAACATGGTGTCTAGATTTCCAGAACTATAGACAAATATTTGGGTTTAAGTGTAATACTTCATTATTTTACATTGAGCCATTGGTCAGATCATTCAGTCAGAGAAAGCAGATTAGTTTGGCCAGAATACATGCAGGTTCTTAGCTGGTGTAAGCAACATCCATGGAGCTGCCTTGCATCCCGCAACGTGCTGAGACTCTAGACCTCGGATAGAAAAGTTTATTTGGATTGTAGGAATTCTCCAAAGACTGAGAAAACTTTTTGTTCATCCACTGAAACTGCTGAAGTGGGTTTGGGCAGGAGACGTTGTCTGGCAGGCCTTGGGGCACCTCAGAGGTGCTGGGAAAGGCAGTGCTGGTGGGTGGAGCAGAGGAGGAAAGTGTGGTCACTGAGGCCACTCCTTGGAGGGATGTGACTTGTGTGTAGCTGGAGTCGGCTCAGTGCCTGCAGGGCACAAAATCTGTGGGAGATACTCACCCGATACACTGAGGTGGGTTTGATATCACCTGGAGTTGAATATATCCACTGCCTGAAGGATGAATTTGCCTCATATTTTCAGCCATCTACTTAATTTTGGAGAATGATTTGCCACAAGCTGCTTGTGCATAGGTAATTCAGAAGAAGAGATTATTTTTAATGCACAGAGGAATGGAGTCACCTTTGTAGGAGAGCTGGCTTGCTCTCCTGTCTCTTACAGTAAATTTTTTCCCTTAATTAAACTGGGATGACACACCAGGCACGTTCTTGACAGACTGGCAGCTTTGTTTGTTCTTCTTGGATACACTCTCATTAATGTATGGTCATTGCCCTGTGGAAATTGTCTCTCTATTGAAAAGTGAATGCTCTATTGAAAAGTGAATGTATTTTGAAATGCTGATGACTGCTTATACCTTCTAAATTACAGCAGTAATGAGCCCAGCTGCAAACCTCAATATTGTTTTAGCATGTCATGTCTTGTAGCATGCTTGTGCAGCAAGAATGTCGTGGGATGAGAAGGTACTAAGTGCCAGTACAAAACAATCCAGCCCTGATCCCTTTCTATGTCTGTTCATATCTGTCCCTGGCCAGGGTGTCCTAACTGGTTTATGTTCTGCAAACATCACTGAATAATTTATGAAAAGAAACAAATAATTGCAGGGAACCATGGGCACATCTGCAGTTAGACTGGAGAAAGCCCTGGCAGGAGAGGGGAGGCAGAGTGGATGTGCATGCAGGGGGGACTACTTGAGAGGGCACTGCAGCCAGTGAGAATCTCCAGGCACAGCTGTTTTGGGGAGGTTGCCAGCCCCTAGCCTGTTGCAGGCAGCACAAGCAAGCTCTAGTGTGTCAGTGTTGGTAGCTAAACTGTACTAACAGATCCATTTATAAACCTGTTTGAAAGGCAATTCCTCTAGTCACAGCTAAACTCTGTGTGCTTGGCCAGGGAGGATGGGGCAGCATCACCCCCTACAATGAGGTGTAAGCAATGTGCTCTAGACTGTGGCCCTTGCTTGCTCACCCTCCATGCTGAGATCAAGCTGCAGTCACAAGAACTCTTCTCAACCCCCCAGACTATGTCTTTTAAGTGGTGGTACAAATACAGATGGAGGTCTAGGGGGTGCAGGAAGGAGAGCCATAGAGGTAAGTACATGAGAGGGTGAAGTTTGAACTGTCCCCTGGACTATGTTTCGCAAATCCCTCTCCCCAGTAGCTGGGCAGCTGCCAGCTCAGGCTTTTGAAGGGGACCATACTCCAGAGCAGTGCAGAGGCTGCCAGTGGTGAGTGGTAGGTTATGCTGCCTGCAGTTTGAGCAGGCCAATCTAGTGGTACTTGCTGGGGCTGAGGCAGAAGGATGCCATGTGCCAGAGGAATTACTTTCTCTGGTTTTCTATGTTATGCTGAAGAGAAGGGAAAAGGACAAAGCAGAGAGTGACATGGTGGGGAGAAAAAAATCACAAGTAATGACTACAATTTTCTGTCCTCAAAATTTGCCCATACCTTGTGGAAACCTAATGCTTTAGCTTATGGTGTTCTTGTGTAAGGGAAAAGAGGAGAATTAAAACTAAATTGTCACAGAATCATTACGGTTGGAAAGGACCCTCAAGATCACCTAGTCCAGCCGATAGCCCTACACTACTCTTACCCCTAAATCATCCCCTGAAGAAACACATCTATCCTCTTCTTAAAAACCTCCAGGGATGGTGACTCCACCACCTCCCTGGGCAGCCTATTCCAATATCTCACCACTCCTTCAGTGAAGAAATTCTTCCTAATATCCAATCTAAACCTGCCCTGGCACAACTTAAGCCCATTCCCTCTAGTCCTGTCACTAGTCACAAGGGAGAAGAGGCCAACACCCACCTCCCTAGAATGGCCTTTCAAGTAGCTGAAGAGAGCGATAGGGTCTCCCCTCAGCCTCCTCTTCTCTAGGCTAAACAGCCCCAGCTCCCTGAGCCTCTCCTCACAAGGTCTGCTCTCCAGACCCCTGATCAGCCTAGCTGCCCTTCTCTGCACCCTCTCCAGCACCTCAAAGTTCTTCCTATACTGTGGTGCCCCAAACTGCACACAGTACTCAAGGTGTGGCCTCACCAGTGCCGAGTACAGTGGCAAGATCACCTCCCTGCCCCTGCTGGCCACACTACTCCTGATACAAGCCAGGATGCTGTTGGCCTTCTTGGCCATCTCAGCACACTGCCGGCCCATCTTCCACCAGAAGTCAGTCAACACCCCCAGGTCCTTCTCTGCTGGGCAGCTCTCCAGCCACTCCTCCCCAAGCCTGTAGCGCTGCCAGGGGTTGTTGTGACCAAAACGTGGGACCCAACATTTGGCCTTATAAAAACTCGTACAATTGGCCTTTGCCCATCGATCCAGCCTGTCAAGGTCCCTGTGCAGAGCCTCCCTACCCTCAAGCAGATCAACACTCCCACCCAGCTTAGTGTCATCTGCAAACTTACTAAGAGTGCATTGTCAAAGGTTTTTAAATGTATTATCTATTGCTGGAGGCATTGAGAGGCAAGCACTAGTGCTAGTGGTGGTGCTGCAGGTTTTGTTGTACATTTGCTACTGGTTTTTTTAATGTATTGGAAGTCTTCATGTCTAAAGGGTGTTCATAGTCTGAATTTTTCTGCTGAGCAAAATCTTAGTCACCTGTGAAACATGCAGCCTGTTATCTTTGCAGTAATGTTCACCTGCATGTGGAGATGCAGCAGGGTCTACTCAGCCTTTTATTCTTCATGGCATTGAATTCATTAAGTGGCTAGAAGCTTACCTGCAGCAGTTGTAGCTGTTGAGTGTTGCTGTCTTGTCAAGAATATAGGTCTTGTCTTACTAAATTTGCCTCCAGGGGTGGGAAATAATGTAGTATGGGTAACTGAGTGGATTGAAGCCCAGGAAACAGACCATTCTTCTGAAGAAAGAAAAGCAGTCAGTTGTTAGATAAAAATAATGTGTCTTTCTCAGAAGTGCTCCAAGCCTCCTTCATCCAGTTTCTAAAGATAAATGTGGGTAGAACGCTAATGAGCTTAATGAGGCTGAGAGCAAGAGGTTTTCAATATCATCAGACAAACAACATGCAACCCCAATGATAAATGAGTTCATAGGCCAGGCATTCCCAACAGCCTTCGTTACCTAAGCTCTGAAATCTTTGTTGGTCTTCAGTGTTTAAAGTGGGTAAGAAAGTTATATGCAAAATGAGGCCAAAAGAAAGGATTTTGGTGAGGGAGGCTGCCTCACACACAGCCCTGCTGGCAGGTAGCATTGCAGGGAGTGTGGAACACAGGGGAGTACCCCCAGGAGAAAGGAGAGCATCTCCATTGCCATAAGGATGGTAGCAGTCAGCACACAGGAGAGTGAGTTACGGGGTAATTCCTTCAGATTCATTGCCCAACACATTTTTGTAATAGAGGCAGCTTTGATCAAGTCATCAGTCTTGAATGCTTTTCCTGAGTGTTTGTCATTGCACAGGCCTGAGGAGGAATAACTGCTTTTAGCTAGTGATAGGGAAACTGAAATGTCCCTGCTTTTCTTTACTAGTGCCCATTTTCCCTGCTTCTCCCAAACTGAACAAAAACCCAAAACTGGGTATCAGCTTTACAGAAAGACACACAAAACTGGATTTTCCCCCCCCCCCAACAATACTAAGTATCTCCTTACTGAATGTTATACAGTCACTGTTTTTGTGAGTTGCCTTGTGATGGAAATTAACAATGAATTTCCAAAAGCTAATAGGTTTAAGTTTTGAACTTTTACTCTGTGTTGGGCAAAACATCAGGACAAGAGTTGACATGCTGACACATGTTTGGAAAGAGGAAAAGGATACCGGTCCATTAGAGCCATCTTTCCAGGAGTTCATCCACCTTCTCGCCCTGTAAGTTGCTGCTGGAGTTGTTCTAGCAACACTAACGGCAATTAGGATCTGAAAGCTCTGGATCCATTAAAGCAGGCAGCCTCAGGCAGGGAGAGATCTGCTGCTGGACTGGCTGGTAGCATGTCATTCCCAAAGCTGTCATTGTCCTTGTTCCTATAAACAGAGATAAGTAGAAGTTATTTCCAGTGACAGATAAGAACAGTGTCTTTACTTGATGTCTCATGAACTGCCTGTGCTTTTAGAATAAATCTTACCAGGCAGGAATCACTAAGCATAAAATACAGACACAGAAGGCTTACATCTCTAAATTTTAAACAATTACCAGATTCCTTTTTGCAGTAAGCAGAAGGTTTTTTTCACATATCTGTTTAGTGATTAATGAACTCCTAAATTATTCACAGGTTAAAGTGTTCAACTGTTGCTGTCATATAAAGGGCAAGTGCCCAGCAGGAGTCTTGCATGGGGCTTTGTAGATCACATCAAAGCATAATGTTTAATTTGTTAAAGAAATGTTATGCTTCTAAAGGTAATAGCATCCAATTTATATTTTCAGTCCTGGCCTGAGTAGTAAAAGACACAGTGACATTTTCAGGTTGGGTTCTTGTCTACCTGTTCAGTAAAACTTAACCATTCCATAGCTAATTTGGGATCCCAAGTCACCTGGTGCTGTTCCAAGTAAATCTGTGAACTCTGTTAGGTGGAAAAACTTTTGGTTTTTTCTGCAGTCCTCGATGACTAAAACAATATGTTTGGTTCTGAGTGTAGTTTATAACAGTGCTCAGCTTCCTGGAAACAAATAGAGCTTGACATTGCTATGAATCAGGGTAGCTCCCCAAACTCTGTCAGAAACTGGGATCTAGTCTTTTACCTCCTAAGAAAATGTCATCCTTGATCTTCTCATTTCCACAAGCTTTCCCTGCTCAGATAAAGTGGAGGGATTAAGTTCCCATGATTTATATTTGATTTTTGCTATCTGCTTGAATCCCTTGAAAACTTTGTTAAAAAATACTTCTGGAAAACAAAACAGGGAAGACAAAAATGAGGAAGAGGAGGAAGAAAAATTTCTTCACTTACAAGCCTCTTTGCCAAGGACCATCTTCCCTGCTCTGCATTTTGTCAGCACCTGTTACACCTGGATATTGCTCTGTGCAGTTCCTCAATCCCATCAGTAATCTGAATAACTTACAGCTTCAATTGTTTTCATTTTTTTTAAATGTAAAGTGCTTCTCCTCCATATTCTCCTGTCCCACAGGGTCCATTAACTCTGCAGGAGGACTGAAGAATTTGGTGACAGTGGTGGGCAGCACTGGTGCAGTGGCTGTACCCAAACAGTTATCCTGACTGTTCTCCGGTCACGACTCTCATTTGGAGAGGGCAAAGCAGAGACATCCTCCAGATCTTTCCTAGTTGCTGTTGGGATTTTTTTGCCCTTTATTTGTTTGTTTTGCTGTGCTTGGGCTCCCCCAGCAGCAGAGTGACAGCCCTTAGGCCCTTAGCTTTGCTGAGGCATTCGTGAACTTATTGTTCAGGGGGTGATGGGGAGAAATTGAAGGTTTGTCCTGCAAAAACTAGCTTGTGATTGATTGTAGTGATAGGGAACTCAAAAAGGATACCATAAAGTTGCCTAGGAATTTCTGATTAGGTATTCACCAAGATCTTTTACCAGTGAGAGAAGGATGTGTGTAAGCTAGGATGAGCCTTTCCCTTTATACGCCTGTAAGAAACTGCCCATTTTTTCGTGGTGGTTTTCCTCAGGAGAGGCAGGGTAATTCTCTCTGTAGTGGACACATGGCTCTCCAGACAGAAATATTCTGTTAACTGTCTTACAACACAAGCAGTCATATACTACCTAGACCTACAGAGCACATGTAGAGGGGAAGAAGACCCTAAGTGGCCCTTGCAAAACACCTAGGATGAGAGAGGATGACTGTAGTGTTGTTCACCAGGTTCTGTAGAAACATCAGGAAGATGGGGAAATGGAGGCAACAATGTCCATTATCTTCAGCCAGTGTCCAGGAATCCTTCCCATGTGTACTCACATGTCCCAGCTGACTCAGCTCCCAGAGCAGTCATCTCTTTTCAGTCCCCAGAGGTCTTTTGGGTTTTGTTTGTTTTTCTTAAAGCTGCTTTACTGACCCTTCAGAAGGTGCCATGTTTTCATTGGATGAGTTGCAGTTATCTATCTGTAATTGCACAGAGAAGTTTCTCTGTGGCTTATTTTCAAAGTTGTAACAGCATTATTTCTTACTCTATAAGGTTTTGAGTGGAAGGAAAGTAAACTGTTCTGTTGTTATTTCAGGTAATTCAGATACTTGTTTTCATTTTGGGGCTTGTGGGCTTCCTCAGGTTCTGAGTTTGTTTTGTAGATAAGATTTGCTGAAAGAGCTGTTGTTTGGCATTTAACTCTATGAGAAGTAGTTCCTTTAAGCACTTTCTGCACAAGAACAGAGAGGCTAATCCCATGCCTCTGACAGAGTTATTTTCACATAATTACTTGTCCAGCCCCTCAGTAACATGATATCAGGAAACAAGAATGATAATGTGACACTGAACTAAGTGAACACTACTCAGGAAACTAAGAGGACTTTGTTGGGATTAGAAACTTGATACAGTCTCTTCCTTTGTCACAGAAATATGTTTTCCAGCAGAGACACATATTGGATTTTTCCATGATTTGTTGGGGATTCACTGATTGCCATGTCTCAGAGAAATAAAATGAGTGACAGGCTGGAAAGGGAAGTCAAGGAAACCAAGTGTGCAGAGAGACAGTAGGAGATAGCCCAGCCCTGCAATCAGCTGAAGAGCCTGCAGGGCTTCTCACTGTCAGCAGCTCTCCCACACAGATTTCTAAGCACATACTTGGACTGAAAAAAAAACCCAGCAGAAATCAGCCAGGAAAGTACTGTGAGATAAATACTCTGGAGTTGTACACAGCTGTCATTTGCAGGGCACAGATCTGTTCGTGGTCTTTTTTACTTTCACTCACATTTTGATCACAAGGATAAGGATTGGGATACAGACTGGCTGTATAGTGCTTATTTGCCTCCAAGTGTAAAATGCTGAGTGGGTCAGTCCTTCTAAAGAAGATGCCTAAGTTTCCATCCCAAGGTGATGGAGAGCTGAGTTTTCTCCTGCCAGCCTCCAGCAGGAGGGTCACTGGGGTTTGGACCCTGTCCTGCACGAATCCCTCCTGGAGGGTTTCATGGGCACTTACCTCAGTCCAATGGCACAGGAGGATGTGGGTACTTACTGGTGGGGGGGTGTTCGTCTGCTGCATACAGAATCACAGAGGCACAGAAGGTCCTGAGTTTGAAGGGCCCCATGAGGATCATTGAGTCCAACTCCTGTCTATGTACAGGACGAGCCCAGATATTGTACCATGTGCCTGAGGGTGTTGTCCACATGCTTCTGGAATTCTGTATGTGGCAGTCAAGTGTTCAGGCTAGATTGTTGACTCTTACCTGAAGTGTATGTGACTTCCAGTTCCTTCCCAGTGCCAGGTTCTGTCAGAGGCACCTGATTATCAGGCTGGAGAAGAGAAGGCTTAGAGGGGACCTTATAGTGACCTTTCAGTACCTGAAAGGGGATTATAGGGCAGAAGGAGAGAGACTTTTCTCCTGCTCTGATTGCAACAGGACACGGGGGAATGGCTACAAGCTGAAGGAGGAGAGGTTTAGGCTGGAGATTAGAAGGGGGTTCTTTACCCAAAGGGTGGTGAGGCACTGGCACAGGTTGCCCAGAGAGGTTGTGGAGGCCCCATCCCTGGCAGTGTTTAAGGCCAGGCTGGATGTGGCCCTGGATGACCTGGTCTAGTCCATGCGGCGTCCCTGCCCATGGCAGGGGGGTTGGAACTAGATGATCTTTAAGGTCCCTTCCAACCTGAGCCATTCTATGGTTCTGTGATTATGGGGAACCTTGCTCTGCACCATAGGTGGAGTATGAGGTGCAACCTGGAACAAAGGGAGGGGTTTCTCTCTAGTGTATTTTAGACAACAGAAGTGCTGCCCATAGGAAGTTGTCTGGTCTGTGCTTTGCATTGGGATATTTGAATTAATGCTGCTCCCTTCTTTCAGTATTGGGTGGTTGAAGGTGACAGGGGATGTCTATTAAGAGCTGTTTCTGCTCTGGTTTCTGTTTCCCAGGGATATGAAGCTGGATGGTGGGCGCCAGTGCCACTCTGCTGGAGTCTGTCTGAAAGAGATAATTGGGCTTGAAGGTGTGGAGCTCGGAGCGGACGGGAAGGTGAGGATGCTTCAGCTCCTGTCCCTTAGATTTTCATGTAGTAAGGGGGAAAATTGCTTCAGTAACAACAAGCACAAACAGAAACTGTAACAGCCAGTGCAGCATAGGAGTTAGAGCACAGTATGTGCAAACTGTAAATAAGCTTAGCAGAAATTCGGGAGGGCTGCTCAAGCTGTCAGTGCAAACAACTCTGTCTCCTTGGAGAAATTTGCCTCTGGCAACATCTGAGTCTGTAAAACATTACTGAATTGCACAGCCTTCCCCTGGCTCTAGCAGGAGGTATCACTCCAGAGTAAACTGTCAGGGGTTTGATGTTAATTTCTGGTGAGAGTTGTAAGCTGTAATTCTGTTTACTCTCAATTTTATTTAATAAAATAAATTTTGCTTAGCAGTATACTTTTCCAAAGGGCAGGGTATATAGAGGGGAGACAATCAGAAAAACACTTTTTGTTGAAAGTCTGATTTACTTTCTGTAATTCAGTGTACCCAGTCTGCTGTCCTACTTGGATTTAAAGGCCCTGGGTCAATGCTGCTACACATAGTGTACTCACCTAACCAGGTGCCAGGCAAGACCCCAGGCTGGAAATTTCTGAGGATAATCTGTCTGCTTATAAATAAAGGAGAGCTCACATGTTTTATTTGATACTTGGTCTGACCTCCTTCTAAACCAGTCTAGAGTCTGAGAAAAAATTTATTCAGTATAGTATTCTTTTTGGAAAACAAAGTTATGAGAAGCAAGGTATCACCTACTCCTGGCCAAGGAGACAAGCAGAGAATTGGTATGCTCTAAAATACTTTTGTCTGAAGTTATTAATTCACACTCAGTCCATGTTGGGGAGTAGTAAATGGCCTCCCACAACCAGTGGTATAAACTGGAGCTCACTTACGACACCAGAAAGACTCTGCCAGACAAAATCCTAAAGGCAAAAAAATACCAGAGGAAGAGTTTTAAGTTTAGCAGTGTTCAAGTGCTTTGCCTTTGGCAGCTTGGTGCTGAGGGACCTGCACAGGTGATGCTGTTCCAGTGAAGAAGCAGCTGAGACCTGCTACAGAGAAGGCACACTGAAAAAATCCTGAGCAAGCTGACATATTTCTAAATCTGAGCCTTGAAAGGATTTTGTAAATCCAGTGTATTAGAGCTTGTGTTGGTGGGTTTGTTTTGTTGAAGAATTAGTGCCTTTGCAAAAGCTTTTTGTGCATGGATAAAATGACTGTGCTGAAGCAAATGTTGGGGACTGATGTTTATTCATCTGTGCCTAACTGTTAAAGCCAGAAAATCCTCCACTGATTTGGCTTCCCTCTCTTCCAGTGGGGATGCACTGAAGGCATTGCAGTGCAGCTGAGCTGGGTGAGGGTAACTCTGTTCTGACTTCCCTTCCAGACTGTCTCTTACACACAGTTCCTGTTCCCCACCAACGCTCTGGGCGCTCGCAGGAACACCATCGACTCCACCTCATCCTTCTCCCAGTTCCGCAATGCAAGCCATCGCAGCCTTTCTCTGGCCAGGGCTAACAGCACCCAGGGGAGCATTGATGCAGGTAACTGCTCAAGAAGGTTGGTTTAGTATCCTGGGTACCCAGGTGACACGCAGTTCCTGGCAAGGGCAGACAAAAGTCACGATTTAGCCCCAGTTTTTGCTTATATTAAGCACAATAGAGTTTCATGGTGTGGGTGAAACACAGCTCACTCCCTGCTTGTTCAGCAAAGCTGGCTTGGGGATCATGGGAAGTTAAGTAAAAAATACTGCTGGTTGTACTGACAGCCCCTGATGGCACTGGACATGTCTCCTCCTGTCACTGCCATGGTTTGTTCCTCCTGCATCAGGCTCATCATTACCTTCCTTTGCGATGGAAAATTTTCAGTGGCAGCATGGCAGCCGTAAGCTGAAGGTGTAAGTCATACTAGTGACCTTTATTAGCCTGGAGAGGGCTGTGTTTATAAACTGGGCACAACACATAAGCCAAAGCACTGTGCACTTAAAATATTTTTGCATATTAAGTTAAACAAATCAAAACATCTGCATAAACAGATGAAAAACTTCTTGCCAGGAATGAAAGTCACTGTGGAGCTTTATACAATTTTGCAGTTCCTTACACCCTAAATTCACATTTACCAGGCAGTTCATAAGCTGTAGGTCCTCTGTATCTTTGCAGATTGCATTAGTATTGAAATACTGAAGAGTTTTTAAGTTTTAGAGAAATCTTTTAACTCTCTGAAGTCTTGCATGAAGATCATCTTGTCCATTATCTGTGAACTCTTCTGCCACTTCTGTTAAGTCCAGAGATTTCTTGATGTAATGAATTCCTTTTCTGTTTTGTAGGTAGTGACCTGGGAGACTTTGTTGAATATGACCCAAACCTTTTAGATGATCCCCAGTGGCCTTGTGGCAAACATAAGCGGGTGTTAATCTTTCCTTCATACATGGTGAGTGACATGCACAACTGAGGGTAGCACAGGTAGATTCTCATAACAGCAGTTGGAAGGTTGAGGTCACATTGGTCTGTATTTTAAGCAGGTTATTATCATTATTTTTAATCTACTAATAACAGCTGTTAGGAATGCTTTCTTCTACCTGACAGTTAACTTACCAGGACAAGTAAAAACAAACTCTTGGAGGTATTACAGAAGTAAATGCTTTTATTACCACTGTATTGCATAAATGCTTCAGATGAAAGGCTTGTTTGAACAATGCAGTCATTCTTTTGCATTCAGAGGAAAATTTATACTTCCTCTAATTGGCATCTATTGAGAAATAGAGTGTGCTCATTTTGCATTTCATGAAGTCATGAAGCTGCATTGTGTTTTGATGCTTATCATTCACTCCTCAGAACAGCACTTTGGTAGAGCCTTTGTTTCCCAGGTATTTACTTCACCGTGGGATAGTCCTTCCTTTAATTGCAGCAATTACGAGCAGAGCCTGTGTCTTTTTCACTATGTCCAAACCCATAACAACACAGACACATAACTGATCCTCAGTCTGGTCTCTAACTCAGTCTTCTCTGTGGTGAGAGCCCTGTGTAGCCTTTACTGAGCTGCACCAAGTGTGTAGTTTTGGTGCTGTTTTGGCAGGACTGTCAGAAGATGCAGTGCCATGGTCTGCGTGTGAGTATGTATCTGGCTGAGTCACACACCCAAAGCAGGAGGCAGTAGGGCAAGTATCTTTTGTGGGTTTGGGGTTTATTCCCCCAAAGCAGGAGGCAGTAGGAGAAGCATCTTTTGTGGGTTTGGGTTTTTTTCCCCAAAGTAGTGACTTAGTGCTCTTACCTCTATACAAACAGGACAGGGTTTGAAACACTGAGGTCTGAAGTGTGGCTCCTCTTCTCACTTAACTTAGAACAGAAGATACTATTTTAAAACTTGCTTATACATGTAAAGATGCAGTCTTTGTAGGTTCTCTTCTTGGCCCCCACCCTGGTCTTTAGTGGATAATAGGGCCCTTAGATGCTCCTTTTTCAAAATATAAATGGATTTTCGTGTAGCCTGAAGCTTATTACCTTGCTGGTAGGAGTGTTCTGCCTGTTGCACAGGGAGGCTTACACTAGCTCCAAAGCTGTGTTTGTGCTAAGTTTTAAAATGAGAAGTCCAGCAGGAAGCAGAAAGCTGCTTTCAGCCACTTTTACTTTTAGGGTTGGCAAGTTCTTTTTTTGGCAGCCAACCCACAGAGTGTCAGCCTTCTATGGCAGCTACATCTGGGAGGGAAAACACTTGTTAGGTTTTGATATGGCTGTTCTTACAGACAGGGAACTGTCTTCCCTCAAAGAGAAAGCCATTCCTAACTGCCATCCAAATAGCAATCACTATTGTGTTGACAACTTTCTTCAGGGTGCAAATGTGCACCAGGCAATCTTAAGTCCTCTAGGATCACAGAATCACAGACTAGGTAGAGTTGGAAGGGACCCATTAGGATCATCTAGTCCAACTCCAACTCACCTGAGACCTTTCACCCCTTTTCAACTCGGTGTTGAGATGGGCATGACTGAGTGAGTCAAAATGGGGCAGTCAGAATAGTGTCCTACAAGGGAGGTCTCCACCCAGGAGTGGGTGTTTGATGTCCTTCTTTTCCATATGCTGGTTAACCACAGCATTTTGAGGTCCATATTTGTACTTTTATTGCAAAAAGGAGGCAGCTGGGGATTTTCACCTTGACAGAGGTACAACAAGACACTTCAAAGGTGAAAAAATGAATTTCAAGGGCAATTGGTAAAATCATTGTCATTGTCTAGAATATATCTGCATTGACAGGGATCTCCCTGCTTCATCATTTTCCTTAGGGGTTCATTACTGCTGTGTCTGGGAAAATGTCTTATTTCACATTTTGGAGTTGTTTTGCCTAAATTTGCTTGCCAGCTGTCATTTCTTCAGCCCTGCCTTGAGGCTCTGTAGTACTCCCTCTCTGAAGGCAGGCACTAATCTAAGAAAGGGCTGAAGGACATAAAGTGCTAGAGTTTCTTTTGTTGATGGAATCACAGGCATATATGCCAAGAGCTCTCTTGTTCAAGGATTTTGCCTGCCCCTGCACAAAGCAGCACAGCTGTGATGCCATGTAAGAGCTGCACAGCTTTGCAAGAAGCCCAAGCATCGGGGGCTGTTCTTCAGTGCTGATCTGAGAGATTTCACAAGGGGCTGGTGTTCCTTCAGCCAAAAGAAAGGGAGAAGAGGTAGTGTTGTAGTGTGCTGGTAGCTTATAGGATAAATAGGTTTTTGCAGCTCTGGCTGCAGGTGAAGAGAGCTTGGGCATCAAGCTGGTGCATATAGGACATACTGGCTATGTGGAAAACTTTACTCACATCCATATTAGACTTTCCTGACTTGGCTGGCATTCCCTCTCCCTGCAGTTCACATCAGTGTGAATGGGAGCATAACAGGCTGTAATTTCAAGTCATTTTCTGTGCCAAGTATAAAAATCAGCATATGCTGCAATTAAAGCAAATTGCCAGTGAGAAATGATGTGCACAGCCATCCTGGTAGTGACCACATGACCACAGATCTGTACAGCTGCTCAACACAGACTGAACCTAGTCTCTGGTCCTGAGCAGAAGATAGCTGTAATTACTGCCTCTCAGGAGAGCTGGAGCAGCTGAGAGCAGCTCTGATGTCAGTGCTGAACATTTGGTTTTGTGTGCAGAGCTGCAGCTTGTAATTAAAGTTCCCTTTCTTGGCCAGCATTCAGCAGTGCTGCTTGGCAGCTGCAAGCTTGTAGATACTCCTGCCTGCACACACCCTCCCCCACCTGATGGATGTCAGAGCAGTTAATGGGGGGAAGGTGTGTGAGAGGAGTGTGAGCACAGGGCACTGTGGGTGCTAGGCTGTGGCCCTGGCTGCAGGATAGATCTCCCTGCGTCAGTCTCGCTTCTGGGAGCCTGCTCTGTGCTTGGCAGCTAAGGATTTCTCCACTGGTAAACTGTGGTGAGGTCTGTGTGGATGCTGCAGCAGTAAACACCACGGGCTTTATTCCAGGGCATAAGATGGAGAGGATGTGTGGTCCAGCTTGGATTTTACTCTGGAATACGTGCAGGTAGCACTCAATGTATGCAGTTCCCTCCCCTTTTGTGGAGCCTGAGTTTCTCATTGCTGACAGTGACTTTATAGTCTTGTAATTTTACTGGGCTGAGTTGCTCCTGACTTGCAGAGGATTTTGAACTGCAAGTCCTCAGCTGTTTCCAAAGAGTAGCTGAGCTTCCTCCTTGAATATAGCTGTGGGGAAGGAGAAGTGGTTTTGATGTTGTCCTTTTGTTTTTGGAGTGAAGATCCTGGCTTGACAGGATGCACGCTTCCCTGTCATGTTTCTAAAAGTAATATCCACAAACAGCCTGTTGGGATGATTCTGAAAAAGCAGCCTCAGTCTTTCCCAACACAAACTCTACAGCTTCTGTTAATTGTATTAGTCATATTTAAATTCTGGTCCAGTTATTTCACTTTGTGTTGTCTTTGCAGGAGAGTTTACAGTCTTTAACACAATATAAACAGTAAGAGGTAGAAAAGTGACATACTAGGGGGCAGGAGGGAAACATCATGTCGTGGTTAACAGATGTCTTCCTGGCTGACACTGCTAAACCAGGAATTCTTGCAGGTTCTTAATCTCTCTAGAATAGGAAATTTATCTACCAGCCAGAGCAGTAATTTATTTTCTAGAGCCTCATGTCAACCAGTCCCCCCCTGACCTCCCTTGCTTCCTTGCCAGCAGAAACAAACTCCTTCTGTGCAGAAGCAGACTCCCTGTGCAAGAGGCAGCAGGCTGAGCCCACAGTCCTGCTTGTGTGAGTAACACACAGGCACAGGAGCAGGAGCGTCTCTGCTGCCTTCTAGGCCCTCCCAGAGTTGCAGCAAAAGCAGAAAAGGCCAGACCAGTAACATCATGACTTTGAGTGACCCTTGTGTAGTAACGTCCCTGTAATGCACGTTGTCTCTGCCCAGGGGTCCCCCTGGAAATCAGTGAAGGAACTTCCCTGCAATTTCTGTGCATGAGTTGAGTTCTGTCCCAGTAAACTGACATCTCTCCACCAGCAGTGACTAGTGTGTGGCCAAAGTCTGCAGTGCTTTTACAGGGAGCTGAGTGTCAGCCTGCATTCGCCAGGACTAGTGTTGAGCACAGCCAGGCACTGGTAGGCAATATTAGTCCTCCAGTGGGATTTTAAAATTAGAAGTGCTTGCTGCCCCAGCTCTTAGCAGTAACAAAGCCCTGGATGATGATCCAGTGCATTCCCTCTCCTGCTCCCCTGTTCCATCTTGCAGAAGGAGCATCAAGGTCAGGGGTGCTCTGCTACAGACAGTGTCCTTCAGTGCCATCACCCTAGTCTTCCAGCCACTTCCATAGCTGTAAATTAAACAACTCCAGACTGCTTTTTATTAGCTGCTGACCTTGTACCCAAAATCCTCAGGGAGCAGAAGATCACAGGGGTGGTGTACAGTCATATTGAAACCCTGCGCTGGGTGCACTTGATGCTGTACTGGGCTGAGACTCAAGCACATTGTCACAAAGACACAAGGAGTTTATTAAGAATGATTGGATTCATTATTGAATTAATTGAGGCAGTTTTGAGATTATTTGCTTTGTGACATTCCAGTTTAAAATCCTTGAATGTTAATAACTTTCTAACAACAGAAACATCTTCTTTTAGTCTTCCTTTATTTGGAGTGTTGGTATTTTTTATTATAAAGAAGGAATCTCTCCCATTTGCCATCCCTGTTTTGATCCTGTGCTCTAGCAGGATTTCATATATATATATACACACACACACATCTTCAGCCATAAGTGTATGCATTAGGTTACTGGCAATTTATAGCTACTTAGCTGATCACCTATGGTATGCATGAAGGTAGCCAAGCAGTGCAGAGTCATTGACTTCTTTTTATTTGCTCTGTGGTTGAGAATTTACCATTGATCTACTGCAGGTCTGTTAAAGGTATGTCTTCTGTCTGCTATCTGTGAAGTGGATTTGTCAGAGGGTACACAGTAATGGCAGCTGAAGAGAGCCTTTCATTTTATTCACCTACTTTATTCTGACTTTATCTTTCTTACGTGGGAGATAGAGGCACCCAAGGCTAGGTCATCTTTCACTGGTAGCATGCCAAAGTGGGATTTATTTTGATCAATATTTTATCTTGCTAGTCTTTCCAACCATTTCAGGCATCCTCCCTCCTCCAGTATTTATGAAACTATATATACAGCTTTCCTATGAGAAAGCAGCTGCTTGAAAATGCTTGTGAATAACAGACAAGCTAACCTCCAAGTTCAGAACTGCCAGCCATGCAAGAAGTGTGCAGAGCACAGCCTTCAGATGAAGCACTCATCATGTTGTCCAGGCACGTCAGCTACCTTACAGCAAAGCTTTCATTTATCTTCTGCAACTTCCATGGACAAACTAAACCATACATACCGAGATTTGTACACAGAGAATGTGAAGAGAGCTTGTGAAGTATTGCTGAATACTGAAGTGAGATTTGTGTTGTGCAAATAAGTTGTGAGAAACAGGACAGACATTCCTGGATGGCAGGAGTCACAGACATTGGAGAGTAGAGTATGAGAGACACAGTTTGGTGCTTCCCAGTGCCTTGCTCATGTGTCTGACAGCTTTGGGAGGGCAGAGTGCCTGCCTGGGAGGGAAATACATTCTGCATGTTTGGATAAAAATTGTGGTGCTCCTTTTAGGGAAAAATTTGCAAAGCCTTCCTCAAACTGGGGGCATTGGTGTTGAAGGACGCTCCTCTCATGGGCAATACCAGAATGGTACTGGACAAGAATCCATGTGGTTTACACTCCTGTCTTCTCCCTGTGGCAGCTTCATCTGGGACTGACAGGAAGCTAAAGCGCCAGGAAATGGCCTGAAACAAAGAAGTGTCAATGCTGAGCAGAGAGCAGGCAGCAAGGGATGAGGTGTTGGGGCAGAGCCCTCCTATGTCAGATTCCAGCTGGCCACTCCAGAGGTTTCCTCTGCTCCATCCGTGGTGGGCAGTGAGGGGTTGCTGCTTGGTGCTGAGCCATTCACAGGGTGTAGGAGGTGTCCTAGGGAGGAGTGTGGTCAGGGACCAGAGTTTTTATGTAGCCTCGTGGATGCTGTGCCCCAGTCCAGTCATGGTGTGATACTGAGGGAGGTGCCTGGTTAGAAACAGGAGTAATTTCTGTGATAAGATTATTTTTGAAGTAATTATTGCTTTAATAAGATCACTCAACAGACACTAATTCAGCATTGCTTTTAAACTGTCTGGCAGCAGAGGCTACCTGCCTCTCTGGTGGGCAGGGTCCCACACACACACCAGCTGGGCAAACAGCATCCCACTGCTCAGACAAAGCTGGGCTTCTGCAGCAGCTCTGGAAAAAAAAAATCGAGGGAAGGGGGGGAAAAAGTTTCCCAATTCCTTTTCTTGAGAATAAGGGCAGTTAGCTGAGCTCTGCAGCATGGCACTGACAAGATGAGACAGCTGCCTTAGAGCCAGTGTGTTCAAACATGCTGCCATTATCCTGTTACAGGAATCAAAACCAGCACACACAAGCACACACCAGCTTTCATCTGGATTTCATTATTGTGATTTATACTGTAGAGACTGTTGTCTCACAGGAAGCAGCAGGATTTGGGATTGGGTGGGGAGATTCTTATCAACAGGATTAAATTGCCAAATCTCTGTTTAAAAATAGCCATACCTCCTTCCCATTTCCAGTTTGAAGCCATCTACTTACTCTCAAACCTCTGGGTGTTTTGCTTTAAATACAATTTTTTAAAAGAGCTTTTCTCCTAAAGATAATTTAGCTGATTTCTGGCAAATCTCCCACAGGCTGGAGGAGCCCCAGGTAAAGCAGACAGTGCCTGCAGAGCAGCCACAGGGAGAGGTACCCCCCAGGGGGTTGCTGCTGCTGGGGGGCAGAGCCCGGGGCTCACTTCCCCCTCTTCCCTGGTTGCCACTGGAGCTGGGGTCATGCTGGCACCTATATGTTAGAGGTGAAAGCAACAGGAGCTTGCTGTCCAGCATAACTTCTGTGCAGCCTTTCAGCTGAGTCCAGAGGGTGGCCAGTCCCTCCCCCAGCTCCTGTGCCCTTTCTGCTGCTGGGTGGTTTCTGTCGTGCGCCTGAGGTTCCTGCATGATTGCGTCCTCCCCTGTGCAAGGGAAGATGATTACCTGGAGAGAGGCAAATGCCACTGATCCATCCCTTCCTGGGAGACAATTAAGATAAAAGTGAGGAGCTCCATGGTAATGGAGAGCAAACAACAGGCAATCAGGTTTGCAGTGAAGTATGAAATAGAAGATGTGTGGCTTTGCAGAGTAGCACTGAGCTCACTCCTTCTAGGGTTGCCCAAGACAGCCAAAAATGCTGGAAGTAACCAAAATCGTTGTTAGCTTAATAGTGGGTAACCTTTATGTGCTCAGTGTCTCTTGACTCTGTGAGTGAGCAGCATGGGCTGATGTTTCTGTGTGCTGAGTAGCAGATGGCAGTCTGTGCCTTGTTGCAATGTTCCTCTGACAGTACTGAGAGTAACCTTCATAACACATCAGCTCCCAGCGTGTCTGGAAGTGTCAGAAGCACCAACTTGCTGATAATCCTCTGGCAACAAAACCAAGGAGCAGGCAGGCAGGAAAGCAGAGGTGTAATTGGAGGGATTTTCATTCTCCTGCAGAGGTTGTGAGCCATGCCAAGTCAGATGCAGGGCAGGAGAAGCTGTGTGTGACGCAGAGCCGTGGCTGTACGGCTGCGTGCATACGTCCTAGCAAGATTAGAACCAGGCAGAGCCACACATTCACTTGAAGCTTTCCCCTCCAACCCCGAGCAGGACAAGGTTTCTCCTCCCTGTCTTTTCCTCTCTTTCCTTCAGGCATGGTAGCATGTTGCCTTCCTCAGCATCAAGACAGCATATGAATTTTTAGCCTCGATGGCCCTGCAGCATCTGCCTGGAGCTGTGCTCTGGCTCCTCCGTGCCCATGCAGAGCAGCAGGGGTGACTGAAGGGGGTTGTGGCTCTCCTTTGTCATGGTAGCTTTCCTTAATAGCACAGGATTTCCTTAATAAATTGTCCCCTTTATTTTAGCAAAATTTAGATTGCTCCTTAAACATGACTCTGTCAGAGGGGCTAGCAAAAATTTATGCTTAAGGACAACAGCAGGAGACTGTACCCAGCAGAACTCCCTGCCAGGATGTTGTGGGGAGAAGTTCATCTGGACAGGTGATGCTTCTCAAACTGCAAGTCAGAGAGCAGATAGCCCACACTTTAAAATGTGAGTGTGACCATAACAGCATCCTGTAGCAAGAAGCTGGTTCTTTTCCTCTTTAGTTCAATATGTTTATCTCAAATACTGCTGTACACTACTCAGGGGAAGCACATCCCTGGTTTCTCTCCAGTTCCTATCATTATCCATTATTTCACTACTACAGGTGCTAAATAAGGTGCAGGAGAAGTTAGGTGGTTTTTACTGCCCTTCATGCTCGTTTCTGATCCAGCCAAGAACACAATCAAATAACAAGAGTTGTCTGATTGCTGTCTAGAGCCACTACCCTCTCTCCTCCCCAAGCATTTCAGTTTCATTATTGAAAGAAACCCTATAAGCAGATGCAGTCAGACTTTTTGGCTGGCATAGATTCCTGTGAGGATATAACACAGCAAGGCTCCATCTTCTGTAAAGGTATAACATGCAACAGGTGTCCTGCATGCCTCTGTGCACCTCTTGTTTACTGTTAACAGCCCTTTACCATAATACAACTTAATCACGAACAGAAATTAGAAGGGAAAAAATATTTTAGTGAAAGGAGAATGCACTGCACTGCAGACTGCTGCTCTCCTACTGCCCATGCTTGAAGCTGGCCAGGAGCTGGATTCCTGGGGACCAGGTTGTTCCATGGTTCCCTGCTTCTGTCCAAGAGGCAGAACAGCCAAAGCGGGGAAGAGCATTGGCACCTCTGCAGAATGAAGGTTCATTTGTTGTTCAGCTGGTAGATTTTGGCCAGGTGAATGGTGACAGAGGATTTGGGCAAAATGCTTCCTAACAAAGACTGAAGGAACTAGAGAAGTGCTGGAGACCTGGGCACTGGCACTGCAGTACTGGCTGGGAGGCCTCTCTGCTGCGGGGGGGGATACTTAGGTTGTGACACAAAGGAACAGGAATCTCAGAAGACAGACTGTACACTTGTGAGTGTTGTCCTAACTCAGTATTTCCATCCATTTACTGCATACCTTATGCCAGCATTGCTCTCTTGCACTCTAAGGCATCAACTGCCATGTAGGTTAATGACCTAGTTTCTTACAAATACATGCTATGGCAGTCAAGAATTTGTACCAGCAGTTCCTCTGGAGAATCAGTTTGAGAGAGACTTAGGGTATCTCTCAGGACTGTATGGAGATACGCAAACAAAATGTGGTCATTTTGTGATATGTGTTTTACTTTAACAAGACTTCCTAGCTGGGTTTTACCCACAGGTTTTGCTCAAGCTCACCCTCAGCAATAGCTAGAGGATCCTAGTAAGGTATGTGTTGTTCAGGGCTTGTGCTGCATGCTCATCTCTGAGTTCAGGTCTCTTGTTCTGGTAGAGCAGTCCCAAATTGTTGCCTTAATTCAGGCTGAATTTTCCTCTTTACTGAAAGCACTAGGACTGGATGGCACTTCCTTGGTATTCCTTGCTTTTAAGTGATCTCCTTTGTTACAAACTAAGAGAGTCATTTTTTCTTGCCCATGTGTTACAGACCACAGTCATAGACTATGTGAAGCCATCAGATCTCAAGAAGGATATGAATGAGACCTTTAAGGAGAAGTTCCCTCACATCAAGTTAACCCTCAGTAAAATAAGAAGGTACATTGCAGAGCTTGGTAAGGCTGCAACATGGTGCAGCTGCCTCACATTTCAGTGCAATTGCTCTTGTGCATGGGGGGAAGCACAGCACTGGTTGGTCTTCAAGAGCAGTGGCTGCAGAGGTGCTTTGACTAGTGGGCTGAGTAAACGAGACAGGGGCAGGTACAAACACTTACCAGTCAGGTGTCAAACATGGCATCAAAGGGGGTGAGGTTGTGAGCTGGGCATGCACTGAACTAAAGGATCCAGAAGAATAACACAAAAAACTCTCCAAGCTCATGGCACTTCACTTAGAGGCTGAGGAAAGAGAAGTGCTGACTTCTGTGCCTTGTCCAGAGAGCATGGCCAGAAGCAAAACAAGTGGTAAGCTTCACAGCCAAGTTCTAGCATTTCCTCAGTGCTCCCAGTGTAGCAGGCTACATATCCTGCTTCACTGAAGTGGTGATAGTTTGATTTGGCTGACATGGCCAGAAGAATCCTGAATCCTGGATCCTGTTGCTCTTTAACCAAACAATACTGCAGTACATGGGAAGATTGTCATTGGGATTTGACCAACCATAACCAGCAGCAAAGCTGCAGGTAGATCACAAGCAATCAAGCTGTTGTTGCTAAAATTTATGCAGTTGAAAACTTCTGATGAAATACTGTTACTCCAAATGTCAAAGCTTTTCAGTTGCTTTTATAGTTTGACACAACTGTCTTCTGGGGGCAGTGAGGGGGAAGGGTCAGGTCCAGATGTGCTCTGAAGTGTCCCTCCAAAACACAACATAAAGATAGCTGCCCAGTAAATGACATTTTCCTTTTCCCCTCCATTAGAGTAAGCAGGAATCTCTGAAAGGGTGGCTCTCAGGGTGCAGTGAGAAATGCTTTACCACAGAGCTGACAGCATCCTTCTCTGGTCTCTTTACTCAGCTTGAAGAGAGAAATGCGCAAGCTTGCTCAAGAGGAATGTGGTTTTGAAGAGCCCACGGTGGCCATGGCCTTTGTCTACTTTGAGAAGCTCGCTCTCAAGGGGAAGCTGAACAAGCAGAATAGAAAGCTCTGTGCTGGAGCCTGTGTTCTTTTAGCAGCCAAAATTGGCAGTGACCTCAGAAAACATGAAGTCAAGCATCTTATAGATGTACGTATCCATACGTTTGCCGTGTTCCTTCTTCATGAGGTCCCAGGGTATGGTCTGCACAAGCCTTGTCAGTGGCCACACTCTCCTCTGGGTTTCCAGCTGCACAGCTAACTAGTACTTGTTTTGTTATACATTTATGTGGAAGTTGTAGTGATCAGTGCCACTGCAGAGGCATGGGAAGCTCATTTAGTGGGATTGAAGACCCTAGTGTCAGATAGTGTGAGGGCTGGGAGGTAATTGACCATTATTCTGTCAATACAAGTCAAAAGTTAATGCTCAGAACATTAATTTTGCTTTGAAATGTATTTTCAGAAGGTCAACAAGGACTGTCCTTTGAGAAGTAAATGCAGACACTGATTTCAGAGGGAGTCTAACAGACTACAAAGTTTGTCTTTGCAACATCAAGTTAAGCTTTTGGGCAAGAAAACCTAAATAAAGAAGTGTTCCCATTTGAAAACCTCACCCCAAGGTGTTTAGTCTTCCACCCACTCCATATGAAAGTTAACAGAGGGAAGTGTTACTGAGTAACAAGCAAGCACTGATACCAAAGTTAGGCAGGTAGCTGGGTACCTGGCTACAACCAACTCACTCAGTTCAAGAGGCATGGCAACTGGGTTGGGGACAGGACTGGACTCACGCCTTTCTGCCACAGTCACAGAGCTGAGTCAGCAGTGTTTGTTAGAAAGCCCTTGAAATAACCAGAGAAAACATCAGCCCAGTGGGAGGTGGAAGATCTGGCCTCTCTTGCTATCCTGACCATCTTCATGTTGAGCTTTTCAGTAGAGGCAGTGAGCAGAGACCTAGCAAGCCAGGGAGCTCATAGGAGAGGATGAGGGGTTGAGGAGGTGGTTGCCTACTTGTAGCATCCAAATCTAGTGAAGACAACAAAGCAAATCAGAGGTTTAGTAAGTTACTGCAGAAAGCCAACTCTGAAACCCATCTTATCCCCTTTGCCAGCAGTAGCTTCTCATCACTACTCATCTACTGTTGCACATGACAGCTTCTGCCTCTGAGGTATGAGTGTATCTAATTGTAGCAGAAATCATTTCCCCATAGGGTGTTGGAACATAGTCTAATGCTGAAAGGAAAACCAGTGATTTCAAGCAGCCCAGGAAATAGGGGGGCATGTCCTCCATAACACAAGGGATGTCAATGTCTGCATGAAGGCAGGAGGTGACCACTGTGATCGTTAGAGGATGTATCTGCCACAGATGGATGGGTGAAGTGACAAACATGTCAGAAGAGCATAGCTGGCTGAGCTTTGTCCTTCACCTTCCCAGTGAAGGAGTCGGTAAATCCAGTTCATCCTGCTCCCGTTTGCTACACCTAAAGTCGTGCAGGCCCAGCAGGGCAGAGGTGTGTTCTACTCATGTCAGGTGTAAGAAAGCACTAGGCAGTCAGATCCTCAGTTCACAAATCCTTTCTTTTGTTGCCCTGTGCTGTCACTGCAGAAACTGGAAGAGAAGTTCCGGCTGAACAGGCGAGAGCTGATCGCCTTCGAGTTCCCGGTGCTGGTGGCCTTGGAGTTCGCTCTGCACCTGCCCGAGCACGAGGTGATGCCGCACTACAGACGCCTGGTGCAGAACTCCTAGCGCTGGCTGCCCTGTGGGGAAGGGGCTCCTGGCTGCTCACACCTGGCTCTCTGAGCCACAGTTACTACTGGAAATGTCTAATCAGACTCCTAACACCTGGCTCTCTCCCCAGAACGGTTTTTCCAGCGACGCATAGGAAACACTGCATCTACCTGAGACTCTCAGCTTTGACAGGTTTACCTAGTGTCGCTTTCTCCAAGCAGGTGAGGACTGAGCTGCTGGTAAATGGTTGATGTGCTGAAGCTGGGTGGTGACTGACCCTACCTGTGGGCGCTGCAGCTACAAAAGTAGGCAAAACTGTGAAGGGCAGCCTCTGTGAGCACCCCTTCTCTCCATCACACAAACCCTGGAAGTCCCCATGAGCGCATTCTCCTCACGCTGTTTCTACAGACCTGCTGCAACTTCCAAGAGGACTTCTTCAAGTGAAAAAGCTTTTAAAGAGGATATCTTCACTGTGTCAAAAAGAATGTGCCAATCTATTTTTGTATCAGCAATTGAAAGTGCACTTTTTCCTGTGGGGTGTTTGTGTGTGTATCTGTGTGTGTGTGCGTGCGCAGCACCAAACTGATCTCAGTCCAGGTGGTTGGTTTAGCTGTTCCCAAGTGTATCAGTTACCCATGGTGAAGATCAAGGTGACCTTTACATGTTTACTTCTTGAAAAACAGAACTACTGGAAAAGTGGTAAATGGGATCATTTTTGGACACTTAGTTTTTTTATTCTCTGATCTTTCCAGCCTTTAAAAGGATTACACTACTACTACTAGGAGAGAAGGATCAGCAGCTGACCTTGAGTTTTCAGTCCTGTTTGTGACAAAGATGAAAGCATTAGTGTGAGATTTCCCTGTCATGTTTTGTAAAAATACCTTGTGTTAAGCCACATGCATATTTTTAACCTTCGCACTTTTCCCACTGTGGAGATGGTTAGACTTGCACTCTGTAGTGTTGTATTTCTGTGCTCTATGTTAGAGTGCATAATAAGCACATTTATTGTGCTGTATCTTAAAACAGTGTTTTATTAAAATAAAAAAGAGCAGGGCTCAGCAGTATAACAGGTGTCTTAAGGCTCCAACAGCAGGGGCATCAGCCATCACTAGAGGTTTGGGGTTTTAACTAGAACTGACCGTGCAAAACCTGATATCAGTGCCCTCTGAGGGTAAAGGTCCAGTTCCTTTAGACAATTTGAGTACTGGAATTTTACAGGCAAAGTTCTTGCAGCTTCCCTGGTTCTGACTGGACACTCAAAGCTGGAGAGTTTCAGCCAAGCTCCTTGAGGCTAATACACACTAAGCTAGCACTGTGCTTACAGACATTGTTGAGTTGAGCTTGCCCTGTGAGGTCACAGCTCTGTCCAGCCTCCTGCTCTGCTGGGTCACTCAAGCCTTGCCCTCGACATGCCCCCACACAGATCCAGTAAAGTCAAATACTTGCAGCTATGGGATTTCTAAATAAAAATAAACTAAAATCTCAACCATGAGATGTTTAGCTGAGGTCTTACCTCTCTAAGTTTGGGAGTCCTTGCTCAGAGCACGGAAAGGGCTTGGCAGCTGAACGTGGAGAAGTGGACATAGGCAAGGATGTAAACACACTAGTGCTTGGGTTCTTTTGCTCTTGTTTTAATCAGTTTTATTCTTTCCCTCAGCTAGGCCAGGAATCATCCAGATTCATTACCAGCTCTGACTCCTTTGAATTCTGGTGTGAAGAACACCTGTGTACAACTGCTTTATAGGATCTGGAGAGGTTACAGGTCAGGACAAGAGGGAATTTGTTTGATGCTCTTGCCCTCCCTCCATTTTAAGGGGGAGGGTGACTGTGGTAGCTTAACAGTTATTAACACTTCCCTAATATAACTGATATAGATACATTCCAACAGGAGAGGAAAGGAGAGGGTAGAGAGAGCAGTGTGCACTTACCTCCCCAGTGTAATGCCCCATGCTGCTGCAACCCACACGTCCCTTGGCTGGCTGTGGAGCGAGGGGATCGGGGCCTTCCCTGGTGCTCCTGCTCCCTCCTCCCAGCCCCCGTGGAGCCAAGGAACAGAGGTGCCAAGAGCCTGGAGCCCTGCCAGTTCATTCAGCCCAAAAGGGTCTGCAGGTCTTCTAGGAGGGCTTCTGCCCCTGGCTGCATCCCTTTCCACCAAAATCATGTACATACCAAGATTTGCTTCTGATTGCAGAGATCTGTTTCTGATAGTGACCACCCCAGGCCAGGCAGAAGCTTTACCTTTCTGTAAAAGCTTCAATTTTTTGCTTTTGAGCCTGATTTTTTTTTCATATTGCTTTATAGTACTGCAGGGAAAAGCAAATTGTGATTGCAAGATGCTGACTAAAGAATGACAGTCTTACAGTAGCCTTCAGAGACACTACTGAATCAGTGCTGTCACATCTTTTGTCTTCTGTGCTGCTACCCAACCCTAAGCTACAGTTTACACAGATTTCTGTGGTGAAATCTGATTGCTGGAGACTTTCTGCTTTTCATTGTTCTTGTTGTTTTGGGGGTGGGAAAGGTTTTCAGAATGATGTTCAGTTACAGTTTGAACATGGAATAAACACTTAAGATGGTGATGGTGGTGATGATGTTGCACTGTTCACTTAGGAACGTTTCTAAAGCCATATGATGCTAGATCTCAGAGCACAAAGCTTGGTCAGTACAGTTGTGGTTAGGACAACAGGCAGGATTTGTCCCCCTTTTCTCCTCAACCTTGGGAAAATTCAGGCTGAAGTGGTAGAGGAAATCTGTACCAAACACAAAAGTGTGGTGATTGTTTTCCTTTTTCTTACTTGGCAATGAATGTTGATTTACAAATGATTTTAGGTTCAACTTTACATAGTTTGGGAAGATAATCCATTCCATATCACTTGTTCTGTTCTGAAATTCTCTACTGTACACTCTACCATGCAGAGTTTATTTCTTTTCTAAAAAAATAAAAGTTTAACACAAATGGAGAAACCCAGACTCTTTTCCAGCACTGACAGGACATGCAGTGGTTCTGTTCTCCCATCCCTGTGTGTCAAATGGTTTTGGTTTTGTCTTCCTGTGGGACATAAAGCTGCTTGTTAATAGGCCAGTGGTGGGATTGCCCAAGGGTCCTTGCCATCTCCTGGCATTCGTCTCCCTGCAAGAGCCCTCACTTCCAAGATCTTTCCTCCAGCCAAGATGTTGATCAGCTTCTTCCCAGACCATTGTTTTGTGTTTGCTGGCTTTTTTTTAAAGCCCTTCTTTTTGGCACCAGCTCCTCCTCCTGGAGCTGCCAGCTCCTGGTTCTCCTAGTCCAGAGGGTTGGCGTGCAGAAGGGTGAGGCACAGGCAGGCTCCTGAGCGTTGCTGGTGTCTCACAACCTCTTGTTCACTGCAGCATTTGTGAGACACCTCTGGTTTAGTCCAGGTGCTAGTGAAATTTACAGCTGGCCTCTGAACCACTTGGAGTTCACAAGCAGTTACTGCTGCCTGGGAGAGTGCAGGTTCTGGTTTGGACCTTCCTGTGCTCCTACACTCAGTCACCCACCACCTGTTGGCATTCAAGGTGTTTTTTCCCACCTATGACAGCCCTGCCTTCAACACCAACCATTGCCCATTTATGGTGCATTTTCATTCCACATTAACAAAGTTCTGTGAAAGGTTTGGCTCCTTATCTCCACCCACCACTGTCTAGGTTCTCTAGAGACCCTCAGCTCTAAATCATATTTGTGGCCATACAAGCATTAGCTGGATTTGCACAGACCCCAGAACATACAAATATACAGAGAAATACTAATCATTTTCCAAAACTCTTTGGGATTGTCAGAAGCAGCTTTAACTGAGAGAACTTAACTAATTGCTGCAGCACCCTCAAATCCAGAGCCCAGAGTGTAAGCCTCCTGGAACTGGTGAGGAGTAGTTTTTGGTTGGGAGATGGTAACACCTTCTAAAGGATCTGGGCAGCAGAACCCACATGAGCTTTGTTGAAAAAACCCTAAAGGTGAAAGTTCAGCAAGGTGAGAGCCTGAGCAGTCAAAGGAGCAAGTGCCAACCACTGTTGGCCCAAGTTGCACCTTTGGGGAGGAAGGAAGGAGTGTGAGAGGCAGATTTGAACTTAATCATAGAATCATCATAGAATCATAGAATGGCTGAGGTTGGAAGGGACCTTAAAGATCATCTAGTTCCAACCCCCCCGCCATGGGCAGGGATGCCAATCACTAGACCAGGTCACCCAGGGCCACATCCAGCCTGGCCTTGAACATCGCCAAGGATGGGGCAGCCACAACCTCTCTGGGCAACCTGTTCCAGTGCCTAACCACCCTCCTGGTAAAGAAATTCCTCCTAATCTCTAATCTAAATTTCCCCTCTTGTAGCTTATAGCCATTTCCCCTTGTCCTATCACAGTTTGAGAATTTAAAAAGTCTCTCCC